>LWMK02000232.1:4289-111454 GCA_001693075.2 Taenia saginata | reverse complement strand
TGTGGTGAAGATCACTGAGATGAAATCGCATACAGTGCTAGCGAAATCTGCAGTGTGGTGAAGGTCGCTGAGAAGAAATCGCATGCAGCGCGAGCGAAATCTGCAGTGTGGTGAAGATCACTGAGCAGAAATCGCATGAAGTGCGAGCGAAATCGGCAGTGTGGTGAAGATCACTGAGAAGAAATCGCATGCAGTGCGAGCGAAATCTGCAGTGTGGTGAAGATCACTGAGAAGAAATCGCATGCAGTGCGAGCGAAATCTGCAGTGTGGTGAAGATCACTGAGAAGAAATCGCATGCAGTGCGAGCGAAATCTGCAGTGTGGTGAAGATCACTGAGAAGAAATCGCATGCAGTGCGAGCGAAATCTGCAGTGTGGTGAAGATCACTGAGAAGAAATCGCATGCAGTGCGAGCGAAATCTGCAGTGTGGTGAAGATCACTGAGAAGAAATCGCATGCAGTGCGAGCGAAATCTGCAGTGTGGTGAAGATCACTGAGAAGAAATCGCATGCAGTGCGAGCGAAATCTGCAGTGTGGTGAAGATCACTGAGAAGAAATCGCATGCAGTGCGAGCGAAATCTGCAGTGTGGTGAAGATCACTGAGAAGAAATCGCATGCAGTGCGAGCGAAATCTGCAGTGTGGTGAAGATCACTGAGAAGAAATCGCATGCAGTGCGAGCGAAATCTGCAGTGTGGTGAAGATCACTGAGAAGAAATCGCATGCAGTGCGAGCGAAATCTGCAGTGTGGTGAAGATCACTGAGAAGAAATCGCATGCAGTGCGAGCGAAATCTGCAGTGTGGTGAAGATCACTGAGAAGAAATCGCATGCAGTGCGAGCGAAATCTGCAGTGTGGTGAAGATCACTGAGAAGAAATCGCATGCAGTGCGAGCGAAATCTGCAGTGTGGTGAAGATCACTGAGAAGAAATCGCATGCAGTGCGAGCGAAATCTGCAGTGTGGTGAAGATCACTGAGAAGAAATCGCATGCAGTGCGAGCGAAATCTGCAGTGTGGTGAAGATCACTGAGAAGAAATCGCATGCAGTGCGAGCGAAATCTGCAGTGTGGTGAAGATCACTGAGAAGAAATCGCATGCAGTGCGAGCGAAATCTGCAGTGTGGTGAAGATCACTGAGAAGAAATCGCATGCAGTGCGAGCGAAATCTGCAGTGTGGTGAAGATCACTGAGAAGAAATCGCATGCAGTGCGAGCGAAATCTGCAGTGTGGTGAAGATCACTGGGAAGAAAAAGCATGCAGTGCCAGTCAAATCTGCAGTGTGGTGAAGATCACTGAGAAGAAATCGCATGCAGTGAAAGTGTCAGTGATCACAATTTCCATGGGGTAATTTGGCTAGTTGAGCTCTATTTTGGGAACTAAACACAGTAATCTTTCAAAAGATAAATAGTTGACATCTTACAAACATCTTGGAAGCAATTTATGTGATTGGCACTTTGATTAATATTTGAACTTATGTGATTAACAACAAGAAAACAGCCAAGAACGCTTTTATTAGCCCTCACCAAAATACGAATAATATTGCAAACGTCAATCGCTGCTTAATGTGCTCCAAAGCCAGCACTGCCACCACCAGCTTCACTGCAGCTATTTTAATTCCAAAGGAACATTTGCTCGCAAAGCTATTTTATGCAACAAAGTAAAAGTCAACAGTAATTCATTTTTGTTCGTTCCTATGGATTGCAAGCACCGTCGAGAACCTATGAGAATTGCGCGCTTTGAGATGACATCAGTCTTGACTGAAGCGATTGCTTTCAAATTCTTCAGTGTCGGATGGGCAGAGGGAGATTTTCGAATAGCCGTACCATCTCAATTGCTTCTGAAAGGATCATGCATGCACCTTGGCCGTCAGTCTTATTCTACAAATTGAATAAACAATGTATGAAAGCAAATGACCTTTTTGTTGTGGGAAATTGCCTTATTTAAAAAGTACATCCGTCGATATAATGTTTCAAACATTAATCAGTCATTAAATAGATATTGAAGCCAGTAATTTGTACGGCTTCTAGTAAATAGTTATGATCTCACGCGAATAAAATGGCGTCTGTGGGTATTGCCATAAATGGTAATAAAATTGGTTACAACGGTTCGCGACCTATTGAATTGCGTTCGGTATTTTAGGTCGTAGTAAAGCCTCGATTGCAGTTATGTAAAATTTGAAACCCCATGATTGTGCCTCCCATTGTAGGCGGCATTCAGTCAGCCTAAAGCTTAGAGCCGAGTTTACGTTGGGTGCATGACCACGTCCTGGTCCGCTGGACTTAAATTGTGGCAGATCTTATGAAGTAACAGTGTTGCACTTGTCTGCATTTAACGACTTGAACCGGAACTCGGCACCTGCCGCACTGTTTCGTCAATGGAACGAGAATTCCTCTTTCTACCCAAAAGGCAGGAATTGGCATTGGAAAAGTCAGCACAGCTTTTCCGTGTATGGTTTATCCAGTGAATGCTCTTTCGTGATCCGAACCTTTGTGCATACGCTCAAAGCTCGTTTCAATAACCTACATTTTCAATTTCTGTTTAGTATACAGTACGGAAATGCATTCCTCTCAAAACTGTCGCATTAGTTGCGGGGCCAATTGGTACCTATCATAAATCATGTTTGTTACATTGCTTTGCAGACTATGCATAGAGAGCGGCCCTTACCCAGCTACTCATGATTAGATTCGCAGTTGAAGTGGGAACTCGAGCCACGGTATCTGTAGATCCGAGGCTATATTTGATTGGCCTGAATAATGTCTGCTGCCCAATTAGGCGACTTAGTCGCGTGCCCACTAATGGTAAATACTGCTGCTGGATGGCTTCCATATTGACAGTCCCACAATCGCATGCATTCATGTACCATGTGATGGTAAATTGAGGTGTACCGCTTATCTCATTCGCGAATGCGGTATTCTTCGTTACTGTTGAAGTTTCATATTGTTTATTGTTGGCTCTGGTCCAACGGAAATAAATGCTCCTTAACCTCATTCACTGTACGATGCCTCATGCAGCGCTTTAACCCTTTTATCAAACAGCTGTAGTAGTCCCGCCCCACAACTACTATTAAAACCAGACTTGAAATGATTCTTCAAGTGTAGGCATGCCACTTACTCCAGGATTTAACTGGTACCATCTACTACAGTCAATTATGGAAAGGGTTGTTTTTTTGGGTCCTTCATAATGTGCATGATAACGGACTCAAATTCTGCGGCTACAAGCGCTAATAGAAGCCGTGTACTTGTGCAATTTGACGGATGCTGCATGTGGAATACAAATACCAGTGCTGTGGTGACACTCAGGTTAAATTAATGCGGAACCGTTTGGGTAAGTTCTGCTAATCCTATTTGGCACGCTGTAAAACCTGCGATTCTGTCAGTGAAGTGCAAACTGAGACGATGTAGTGAAAACTGGTCTAATGGCAGCGGCTTTGCCGAGCGACATGCCTAAGCTACGCAAACCATCACGGCCAGCCTACACGGGTGTGTGCTATTGAAAGCGGGTAAGGTGACAGTGTGAACCAGGCTATGCACTGTTCTCACAAGCAGGCATGTTTTAGCCAGTCTCGGTTGGTGCGTCATACGCAGCTGGCAAATGGATGAATTTGCTCACCGTAAATACCTCACCTCCCCACCCATGTCTGCAGTACTTGCTCTCACACATCCACAACACCCATCTGTCTTAAACGGAAGTGATGTAAGACTGATGTGGTGATCTCTGGCATCCAAATTCAAGCCTTTTATGAGCCTCTTTAGTCTCCTCGGTGTTGTGTTGTTCTCGTCTGCCCTCTTTCAAATGGGCTACGTACTTGGCCTTAGAGGGGGCGTTTTTGGATTTTCGCTTTGTTTACTGGCGGCCACAGATTCGGCTAACATTAGGTTACAAAGCCTTGCAGGTTCAGCACTTCGGAATACATTTCTGCGGCCGCATTCATTCATCTGCTTTACAACATCAGGCAAATAACGTCACGTGAAACAGTATCTTAACATCTACGTGCTTCACTAGAGCCTTCAGCACATTTAAGTCGGCCGTAATCCGTTGGTGCTGAAACGGATGCGTCCAAACCACCAAAACAGGCTTTAAATTGCTTCAAGCAAGACTAGCAGGTTTGGTAACGCAGAGGTACTGTTCACTGCCACTTGTCATGCATACGCGAAGTCCAAAAATATTAATGTTCCAAAGACATTAATTTACTGAAGAATACGAGGAATTGATTTTCGCGGTACAATGTTAGCTGAAAACAAACTGTTCCAACTTATGAAGGAATAATTGAATAGGTGTGCAGTGCATAGTTTTGAGGCGAAATTGGCAAGAACAGGAAAGTCGAGACGTTGCTCGCTAGCTAAAGCATCGGCATTTTCCAATGAAGAACGAAACGGATTACCGAAATTCTACACGGTAGGCACAACTGGCATAGGGAACCACGGGGTACTATCCATATCATCACAGAAAATAGCAGTCACAAAACAATTAATCCTCAAGTGCTCCCTTTGTGACTACAGCCGGAGAAGTTGGCAACATGTGCTAGACATCTTGAATACGCATCCTTCCTTGAGCCAACTCCTTTGCACTCCAGAAGGTGAAGGACACCCATAGACTGCAAGAGATGTTACTCAACAAAATGCCAAAAGTTATCCCAGCACCCTTAATTTAAGGTTTGCAATTGAGTAGTTAAAGCTCAAGTTTGGCTTTGTTTCAATTCATAAACGAATTGTTACAAATGTCCAAATCAGTTACTGTAAGCAAGCTATTCAATGTGTACGCTACAACAAATTTATTCTCGTCGGAATCATAGCTGCTACTGATGCACTTTGGTAGCAAATAAGTTTCAACTGCATTTACTGGGGTGAAAACAGACAGTAAAGATAGACTGCCAATGGAACCTACGAAATGAACCAATGGGGCGCAGAGTCGATAAGGCAATGCAGCATCAACTTTTGTAACATGCTGTTCTTTACTTCCACTCAAATACATTTAGTCAAAAATGGAAAAGGGAATGCAAAAGAATTGAAGAAAGATTAACAATTTAATCGCAATTGGCTGAAGGCTTATAGGGAAGTACAACGTTGCACTGATTAGTGAATAAAGTTAAGTGAGCGGGCATAACCCTGTGAAAACTCGTAACGGAAGCGCATCTTGCAATCACGAACGCCAGATACTGTGTTATAAGATTTCATTCTAGTGAAACTATTAATATGCTTTTCAATTTTATCCGCCCATACCAAAATATTGGGAAAGCAACTTCATGCAGTGCAAACGATTGCTTTGTTTCATCGTTGCTGGGTCATGGTTGCAGATGCCAATTAACCTGGAAAAACATGAGTTGCATTTTTCGCATAAACTGTCTATGCTTAAGTGCTGCTACTAGTAAAATAGCCGCCTCTTCAAAATATTTGGTCCCAACTATGTTGATTTCAAAATCCTAAATTAGTTATCTGCTTGATTAGTTGCACAATGCAGATAAATGCACAGTTTGCCCTATGTATTTTAACGACGCATCGCTTTCTATCATCTTTGCGAAATTATTTCGTGTCCTTCCCTTGTCTCCCGACCAACTCACTTCGCAGGTCTGTGAATGACAAGGCTGAATGCGCATGACGCGGCGCCTATTATTTTCTTTTGTACTTATTGATGGATATAGCTTATATGAAAACATCGAAAACTGTTTCAGAGTTTGCTAAGAAATAATATGCACTGTTAATCCAAGTCGCGCCGAATAGTGCTGATTTGTTCGTGCCATGTTGCATTGCACAACCTCAAAAAACTGGCAATATCTCTTTTCTTTGAGCAAAAATTTTCCGATACTTTGCACAAGTTAACATTCTTACTCTAACCACATTGAATTTTAGCAAGAACACACCCTCGAGTGTAACAGTGACTAGGATAAAGCACAGCAGCAGTAAATGCAAAACTCTCCTCTTACATCGAGCCCATGTCCGGTCACAAAGCACGCATATAAGTGTGCGTCCATGTAAAGAAAGATAAGGCAACTTGTCTGAGAGCCCTATAACGTAAAGAAATTTTTGATTGCATAAAGTTTGTTTTCAAATCTCGTATCTCATAAATGTACGCTCAAATGCCAACCATGTGATATTACTGTGCCATCGTTGGAAAAATCCAGGTTACCGATGCGATGCGACGCAATGCAGTGCAATTCAATGTGTGTCTTATCATAACCGCCACATAACCGGACTGCTTAGCTTAGAGCTTCCACAACTAATACAAAATCCCTACGCACTAAATGATCTTGCCTTGCCATGTCATCGTTTTTAAGCAGAAAGTTAATAATATTGCACGTAAATATAGCTATAAATTGCAGATTTCGTTTATTTGATTGCGTTTGTTTGCATTCTACCCAAATAGTCTGTGCCAAATACCTGCAAATTAAAGGAGATCAGGGCGTTACTATCCGCTTTACATTAAACTAAGTCCAATAAACGAAGGGGTACCTACGGGAATATCTTGAGTGCATATGGTCAAACATAGCCCCAGTGTCGGGCGTTAAGAGAAGCATTCTGCACAGTAAGCACTTGTTCCTGAATCATCCGTTATGTAAGCTAGGGTATTGTAAAGTAAAGCGTAAGCATGGAATTTCAAATCTGTGGCTCTAGAGCAGAGAACGCACTGGATTTTAGTAAGAGCTTAATAGGCTAACACTCACAAAAAGGCGTTACAAGGAAATATGTGCAGAGTGAATCAAGGTCTTCGAATGGCTAGAGGCAAAAGCGGTACATATAGTGCCTTTAAATTGTTTTGGGGTTCAAAAGAATGTGTTTCTGCAACCACTACTACATAAGAGGGCACATAGTGGAACATGCTAAGATGTAAAAGGACTTGCCAAAAAGTGCAGACACGTCGTTAGCATTTGAGCATCAACACTCCCCTTATGAGGTTGTTCTATCGTCTGTATGACTGCAGTAAACATTTGCGATTTTAGTTACCTTCCTGTGACGCTTGCTGCCTTTGAGTTGGCCATTCGGTTCACAGTATTTACAGCTTCTACGCTATGTGAACATTATTGGGAGCAGGATCAAATCTCTTTTCACAGATGTGCTGTGCTCTCTGCCCTGTCACTTCCACCTCTGTGTCCAGGAGCTTCGATTTATTAGTTTTAGTAGCTGTTAATTTTCATAGATCTTATTTTGTTCATTCGATCAAGTAGAAGGATGGAACCAGAACTCATTAACATTAATGCTAAGGCAATCACATGCCTGATTGCAAGTTTGTGGTCAAGTCCCATCACGAGGGTGTTGGTGGAGAGCGTGAAGCACGAACGTAAAATGAGAAGTGCAAAGAGCGAGAACATCACTTGGAGTAATTAGAGACAATGAGAAGAGTATGCAAGCAGGCGAGCCTCAGCACACAAGTCAGTTTCGATAAAAAATAAAAGACGAAGCAAGGAAATGGAAATCGGATTTGGCCATGCTCGAGTCCGTAGAAATGGGCACCATGTGCTCGGATTGTAAACAGCTCACAGTTTGGTAAAAGTGTGCATGATCGTCTGTGATGGTGCCACAATTTGCGCAGCTGTAAGAATGGTAGCAGCAGTGGTGGAAGACGGCAACCACAACTGTGTACATGCACTCCTCTACTTCCTCCTCGCTGTAAATCGTAAATACACTGCAGGTATGAATTGTCCTTGGCAATTGCACTGTGCACAATTAAGCATATTTTACGAGGCCTTTGCTATTATCGCGAAAACAATGGTCGGCTTCCAGGTGGAAGCGATGGAGGTGATCTGGACCAAATTTGCAGAATGGAACTCTGCATCACATGAGATTGCCTCTATTGTATCAGGTACTAGTGCTGATGCACTCTGTGCTTGACGCACCTACATCACTTCTGTTTTAAGCTCACCTTTGTAAGACAAGGCATGCGTCAGAAGTTAATGTTTTAGTGAGCATTAAAACCTTGAATTTTTGACTATATTTGATACAGCTGGCACATCATTTGCTACTGCAGATGTGCAACTGGCTTAATACACTGCCAAGCAACAAGTATGTGCGCAGTTTCTGAAGCTTTCTGTTCACTAGTGGCATTACGCACTAATGGGAGGGTGCTGAGTTTTATCTATGGGACTGGCACAGTTCAACATAGTAGTGACAAGTCCAATCCCCCACCAACTAGTCTGATTATTTGTGATTATTTTTTACCGAGCGTATCTGGATGACCAATCAGGGTGAGTCGCTAAACAGCGTGCATTTACACCTCTTTGACTTGATCGTAAGCAGGAATGAGGGTGTCCAAAATTACCTCACTTTGTTAATCTCAACATGCCGTTGGGATTCACACATGCTACTATACTTCCGATGGCAACGAAGCACATGATGCTGACTTGACTACACTTCATGATTTGACAACCGCCGTCACCGACCGCCTACTCAGGAGCTCGTTTCATAGTGTTACTATATGTTTGGGGCGCAAATTCTACTCTGTAATCCCAAGATATTATAGCGTTAAGTAGATGTATCATCTTCCTGTATCTTACGAGTTACATGTAGAACTACCACATAATCCTTCCTTCCTTTCGAAACGATGGACCATGAGAAAGTTCGGTGGGAAAAAGTGGGTTGGGATTACTTACTGCCGCAAGCGTTGTCGGCCATGCAGAAAGAAGTAATTATTTAAGGTAGCAATATAAAGAAATTGCTCAGTTAATGAAAATGTCCGCTCTTCAAGCGCTGCACTTGTAATCATTTGCCGTGTTAATAGCAGAATTACTCAGACTAGATGGTGAAACAAGTTCTTCGGAGAGGTGATACATGTGCACGAGTGATGCTTAAAAAGGCAGGTCGAAAGAATCTATGTGTGTGTCATGCGAAGCGACGGTAAACGCAGTTTATGTCTGCAAGTGCAGATGTCAAGCAGCAAATGGGCAGACGCTCCTTCCAAATTGTTTAAAGAGGCATTTGGAACAAACGCGGCAAACGCCCTTCCCCAATAAAGGTGCCCTAACCTCCTCCTTTTACCAGCCATCTCCATTCTCATCTCATAAATCTTTACTGAATACAAGTAGAAGCAGCACCAACAGACTGACGGCTGAAATTGCAAAAGCCGAGCATGAAGTCTGATAATCACAGTGATTTTAATGGAAGTGTACGAAAAAAAATGCGCGGATGCGGTCTACTCGGCCAAGTTGGCGAGTTTCTTGTGACTCGTTCATGCTACACAGAGCCCCAAAAACAGTTCAGGGAAAAGAACTGTTCTATGGAAGCAGATGACAGCAAAAACGATCCTTGAATCTCATAAATGTATTTGGAGGAGTGGTTGCACTTGCCACCCTCCCAGCTGGTATCCAACTCTTCCGCGACGTCGTCGCTCACCACGGTGACGAGCTGCCAAGCACGTGGAAGACGACAATGGTCGAGCCAGATGTGAAGAGATAAGGAGAAGGAGCGGGGAACGTGAATATGATGTGCAGATTGCAGGAGGAAATATGCCAGACACATTGCAACTTTACCTACTCTGATAAGTGACTCTACCATTTGTACCAGTGCACGTAGAAACAAGTCAGTTAGCCAGCCATTCTGTGTTTGTCTTATTGCTTCAATCAAGAGCTCATTTGCTGTGCTTCTCTCCTCCTAGCCCACCACTCACTTCCTCCGAGTCACCTGCCCCCTTCAGTACGTTTGCATTCCTCATTACCTCCTCTTGCTCACCATGCTAACGTCTTTCCTGCCCAAGGGAGCATTCCTCCTCCTTCTCCTCCCACTCTTCTCCCATTCTAGTGGTTCAAGCAACTGAGCAGGCGTCTTCACCACCTATTTTCCTAGTGATACTACTGCCACTGTTGTTTTCAATCCCTATCTCACTGATCGATCTCCCGATCTCTTAACTAATCCATCGAACAATGATTCTACTATTTGACTGACCGATTGACTGATTGGCTTTGTTTGACTGATTAAGTAAATGAGTTGTTCATCCCCTTACTTGATCTGTTCCATTATTTGGCTGATTATGAAATGGGGGAGGGGCATCTTCATGAAGGATTGCAAGCTGTTCGGCTTTGGCACGTTTAATCTATTTAAGAGGATGTGAACACATCGACAGTCGCAATTTCCATTGCCTACAGCCTTTCAATTCATTCATTGGGATTTTGAAAGTACAATAGATGCGAGGAAAATGCATGCGTAAGCGATAAAGCCACCGATGAATCTCCGGCTTCCCATTGTCTTTAAATGCTTTTCCATTTGCCGTGATGGTGTCAAATTTCGACTCTTTTATTATATTTTTATCTATCCGTCAACACGCAAACGACTCGTAGTAATTACATCTACAGATGAAAAGGAAAGCCGATAATAATAGTAGTGTAACAAGTAAGTCAAAGCAATTAAGAAATAACGCGGAAGTAGGAGAACTTACGCAATTGTCAGGTTTCCTTTCGTATTGAAAACTGCTTCCACGACAAGGAATTTGACGTCTGCGACAGAAACACACATATTTGGCATGACGATATCCACACTCTTTAGAAAATAACCATTTGCCGACAGCGTTACGGCAAGAGCGAAGGACTGTTTTTTGCTTCCACTGCCCTCAGGGCTTTGATAGATTGATTTAACACCCGGCTTTTGGCAGAAGGCCGCTATCCTTGTGCGACTGAAGGGACTCGACTAAGGCAAAGTTTAAACGCTTGTTGTGGGTGCATCTGGCACAGGCTTTAATGAAGCCTCACAAATGTTGGGGTAGGCGTGTCAGACCGCCTTTTATGCACCTACTTGTGCACGTTCAATCACGCGCGACACTAAGCGTGCGTGTTGGCGATCGTGAGAGTGTACAGAATCCAGACCTCCGCCCTCGTCGTGACTCCTGTCGGTTCTTTTACACAGGTACCACTAAGGCACGACTTAGATGAGGCCGGTTTTCATCGAAGGTCGTCTTTTCTCAGTCGCATGAACGACTTAAGTCCGTGAAAATTGCGGCGTGATCGGATTAAAGGCAATCTCACAGCCATGAATTCGTACTTCCAATTCACCGAGAGAATCAACATTTGTGATGAGGTCAGGTAAGTTGGATCTGCTTTCTTCGCGCAGCACAGAGCTTGAGTCCCGTGGAATCAATGACTTTGTAACTGGACACATGGAAACGATAGTTGCTTCTCCAACCGTGTCTGCCGCTCCATTGCGTGGTGCTTTCAAACAGCACATTGGACAGCGAAGTCGCGTTGTGAATAAACGGGCTTTAGTGCCCACGTCATACTGGCCGTCTTGTCACCTCCTCGTGACTGTACTGCCTCTGGATTAGTGTAGTAGGACCTGTGGAAAATGTGCTTTGTCATCTTGAGGCTTGCTGTCGCGTCTGTTGGCTGAGCTAGAAAGCCCACACCATCGCTATAAGTGATGTTGCAATAGCAAATCAAGTTAGAGCTCGTCACACACGCTGTGCGACCACGAGGATGTGCAATGATTGGTGCCGCTAGATGAAATGAGCAGAGTTGTTTACTTCTAGACATGCCTGATTCGGTGTAGGCCAAGTTAACTGTGTGAGCAGTGAGTCACCTCAGTGCGAGTCTCCATGTTGATGCATAAGTCCCCTGTTTGGCATTGATCAGCAGGCTGGTAAGGAGCCAGTGGGGAGACCTAAGTGAGAGGGAGCAAGGAACGAGTGCAACAGTCAAGCCATACAGTTCGCATCAATAAAAGCCTCTTAACTCCATACTTCTTTTTCGTTATTACCTACAGGATGCTGACCTTACCCACAAAATAACGCCCAGAAATTCGCGCTGTTAATATGTCCAGTACCAAACATTGCAATAGTAATGTAGCTGCAGCCGTAAGGTAACGATGGGAGAAAGGACTACTGATTGGAGTACTTTAGCTTACTGAGGCCATTTGGAGTCCAGGTAAGTGCTTCGCCAGGTAGATGGACCCCACATCCCCTCTGGCATTTTGCTTGGTCGTGGGGAACCAGAACTGCCTCGACGAGGCACACACAGTCATCATTTAGCCTTGTCAGACAAGGCGCAGCTGTGTACCTAGTATCCTACTTGCATTAGCTGAGTAGACTCTTTTCATATGGAATGCTATCTTATGTTAGAAGGCACTGGTAGGGCGCAAGAAAATGTAGACGGAACGTAGTTCGCTTTGGGAAAAGTAAAATGAAGAAATGCATGACCTTAATTTCATTCACTTGGTACCGATTAAGTCACGTGGAGAAGACATTAAAATGCTTGCATATTCGGATCAAGTATATCAGCCAAATGCTAAGAAAGTGAAGTAGGAGATCATCGATTTGAGAAGACAATATTATTGTTGTCTGCAAGTTCACGATCCAGTTACCAAAGTCTCGTGAGATATTATCAACTCCAAACTATTCACTGACCTTTAATTTCCCCCATTTTGGAATGCGCCATGTCGCAAACTGAACAAGTTGTCAAGATGTTTTGAATAAAATGTTGCCAAGGCTTGGAGATTGGCCTTGAGGCTTCCATGATCGTAAACTGACTTCAATGTTCACGTCGTACGAAAAGCTGGAAGGTTTTGGGAAAAGGCTTAATGCTCCAAACTCTCTTCCGCACAGTGTGTAGTTTAGCCGACATGGAAAGGCATGCGAACAAATTGATTCGTCTAGCAAGTCTCAAATGAACTAATTTGTGTTCATTACTATACAAATATGACACCGCAGTGAGCCACGCATCACACTGCATATATCACTTGGCACCGCTCTATTCCACATGTACCAGGAAGGATAAATTCAGTCACAATGACGCAAGACATGCTAGTTACCGCGGTACTCTACGTCGTCGTCCATACCGCAGTTCATTTTACCTTCAGCGTCCCTTTATTGCTTCGGTTCGTTTTAGCAATCTGTATCTTTTGCTTCTTCAGTACCCCTCCATTCTCTGTTCAGAGAGCGTCAAAAGGTCAAGGTATATGGGACAGCAGGAATTCATAACGAATAAGGGTGAAGTATGAACTCTCCTCCTTTGTCTCCCCTTAAATTATCGATGCTCGATTTCTTCCCATTCCACACATGCAAGCGTCATCTCAGACATTAACTCAGGTGATAGCTTTTTTACTTGAATCTCTCAAGGGCTATCAGTGAGTCCGCAGCAAGAGCACTAGCCTCATGTCCCTTCTTGAACACAATCGTTTAAGTAAATTGCCTAGATCATGCCTGCAGCACCTGTTTGGACAGAAAAGCAGATGCAATATCAGGAGTGGATGGCTGAAAGGCCGAAATAAAGTGTTTACAGTGAGCCACATACACCACACAGCCACCAAAGCTTGGAATTATTATATTTCCTTGCATTCCCTTTCCATTGCTGTCTTCTCTTCCCGCTTCCTTCTTCTTCCTCCTCATCCTTTCACTCCTTTTATTTTTCTTGGTCAGAACAACTACCGTTTCCTGCCTGCCTCGCAAGGGTTATCATGCTTACACTCCTCTCTGGTGAGGGATGAGGATTTAAGCCGGCAAATGAGAAGGGCTAGAGAGCCAAAGGCCCGCGGTGGCTAACAAATATGCGTAGAAAATGAACTTGCATTAATTATCCTTCCGCATTGGCCATCACAACATATTCAGGACTCCTTGACTCGTCCACGAGGCTGGACGGTGCTAGCTCAAGTTCTCTGTTGCGGTAATGAAAGATCATTTGTCATCTCCGAATTCAGCGATGCAGCCTGCCAAGTATAATGCATTCTTAATGTCCCTTCTCTTTGTTGACTGTGAGCAGGCAGGAAGGAAATGATATGCGTTGCGAGATGCTCATTGACCACCTGTTTTACCAATTTCTAGTTTGGAATACTTGGGTTTTATTTTTTTGGCAAAGACTTTCATTCTCAACAACAAAGTCGTTACTGCATGACTCTGATAGCTTTCGCAATGCGTGAGTTGAAACTCCACTTGAAGATAAAGTGGCAAATTGAAGGCAGTATAACCTGGGTGTTATCTATAAAAACCGGTTACATCAATGATTATCAAGCCCTTTGACACTTGTCCAATTGATCCTATTACTTGCCACACGTCCATTCCATTACCATATCAAACAGCGGCATGGAAACACAAAACTGGATTTTGGCACCCTCAGTTCCAATCATGTGCTAGCAGTGGCAGTAAATTATACTTAAACTGGTGATTTTTGTATTATGAACTAGAAGATAATGGGTTTTTGTCTTTCTTTCTACTGTTTGGGGAAAACGCTTGCCCTTAAAAATAAGTTTTCCTTTTCCCTTACCACATCATAACGTGTACCTCTACATTCACTCCTACAGGGCATCGCATCTTCGGAGAAACTCTCTTGAAGCGTGGATCTTCGATGCTAGGTCGGAGCGTAGCACTGAATTATGTTCATCTCTCTCCCAATCATGGGGCTGATATCAATTACTTTGACGACGCCAACTCAGCTGCCTTTGTTAGCTGTCAATTTTATTACTGTGATCATTTTAGACCCACACAGTTAATATAGGTGTTATCGGGCAGTTTGCCAGGCCAAGTTGCCCACCACCCAAGCGAGCTGTGTAACCTTGGAATTGTTAGAGTTGCAGCAAACTTTGTTTTAAGTGTAGGGCCATGAGCTTTAACATGGTTGAATGTATATCTTGGGTATCACACTGACAATCACAAAATTCAGCTCGAATGTAGGACAGGAGAACATACAATGAAGTCGAGGCGCGACTTAATGCATTTTTGCTAAACAATTGTCCTTTCAACTAGAAATATAGCTCACCACAATAAATGAGCCAGGCTTAGGAGAAATTGACCAACTTTGAAGGGTTCTTGCGGTAAAGCAACAGATAGGTTGGGGTCCATCACTGTCAACCTACTACAACCGAAAGATGCAACGGCGCCAACGACTCCGTCGGGGGTTGACCCAGGGCTTTGCAGAGAGCAGTGACAAGCACATTGTGGAGGATGAGGACGAAGGAAATGGATCTGATGAAAGTGTGAAGACTGTTCCAACTAGTTCACTAGATTATGCAAGCTCACTCATCCGAACGGTGGATGGCAGTGAAGAAGTGATTCATGGAAGCAACCCTGCTTCAGCTGCCGAGATTGGTAAGTTGATAAATTTTTATTTGTTGTCTGGAGTGGCAAGAGTGTCAAACAATTCAATGCCCAGAGTTATTGCATTTTGCTTTGTTAAATACTACCGTACTAAGTCATCAGTAAGTTCGTAGAGAAGGACTGGGCGGCTGCCAACAGGGTTGGGAGGTCATGCTGTCTAGACTGTGCTTGCAAGGCTTGAAAAAGAGCCATTATGTTCCTTTTTGGCCTAAAAGTGGATATAAGCACGTGCTGCATATCAAAAGACACTGATGCGTCTATGCTAACTAATAGCAATCGAAACGAAGAAATAAGTTCGCCTGTTCCTATCACCATGGCAATCCTGCACGCAGATCGCGATTGTGCCATCCTCTGATTCCGTATTTAAGCTACCGCTATGTAAAATTTCGACAAAGCATGCGCATTTTAACTGTAATCTTGCTCTTGACTTCACGAGAAAATTCTAACTTCCTGTGTCTATGGCGTGCAGGGTGTGTAAACCTATCGGAAATGCCTTCGTATGCATCTTCAAATGCTTTCGGCACCTTAAATCGGGTACTTGGGCGCTCAAATGGAGACCCGTCATGCTCAAAGCTATTACATTTTAGCACCGGAGCATAGCGCCTTGCTCTATTCAAACTGAAAAACCCTATCTTGTTATAGTTAATGAGAACAAGGTTGAGCTTTGCATGGATTCCAAGCTCCAGTGTGATAGGTATTTAGTGTTTCAGAAAGTAAATTCAAAATAATCCTCTTGAACCATAACACCATGATTTTCGGTTGACTAAGTGAAAGAATCCAGAGCAGTTGGTGCTACTTGCCTCTATGAAGACGGGGTCGAGCAGAGATGAATAATAATCTGATTTGTCACCGCAAGGCCACGCATTAATTAGGCTAAGACTTTGGCGAGACAGGAAAACTCCTCATCCACGGAATTGGGTTCAAATTGCTGGTGTACCTTTAGAACCAAATGAGGGGCCTCGTTCACCACCAACTTCAGCGTCGCAGTACATAAAGTGGTTCTGGTGGAGGATTTTCACGTGGATTTAAGGGTTGTTGTAGCCACTCTGCTGCCCTTATCTGTTCATCGAGCTTCCAACGTTCTCCAGCTGCTGACGTGATTCTGATTCCACAGCTCCCTATGCAAATTAAATTTCGTTTAGTCTTATTCCACCACTAGACCCCTTCTAGCTAATGCTCCTATTCCTCGCCATTCGTGCCTATCCTTGTCCGTAGTGTTCAGTATGCGCCGCCCCAAACACATTTCCAGTCTAATCCCTTTTCTTCGTACAATACTTTTAACGGATTCTAAGAATCGAGAATGGCTTAACACAAAACCTGCATTAAAGCTGGTATTTCTACACATATGCAACTGTGACAGTGAAGTGGATGACTTGTCTAATACCAAGGTCCAGCATTTACCATAAAACTTAGCATTCAACATTGCGAAATAACTTGGATACCTGCAGTTTTAAATTCAATGTGGTTTGCCGGGCTTGCAATCGCCAGTGTCACGACCTGACTCCTTTTGTGTGATTATAGACTCAGGACCTTCCACGAACAAATGCCGAAAAACAATCCCCATCTTAAAAGTTCGGATATTTGGGCGCTTTACACCGTCCTACCAGCTAAATCTGTGGCTGTCCAGGTAAATGAGGATCTACCACGCTATAGCTTCCATGGTCATCCTCGCTATGATCACTAAAGTCTTTCTTGGACCCGTCTAGGTGTAAAGGTCACCGTCTCACCAAGGACAATCATCAGGCCAACCTGAAGGCCCTTTCTCATGGTGCGTTTATCCACGCTTTCGAAAACATTGTGGGGAGCGTGAGAATCGGTGAAATGGAAACGGGACGGCGAAGGGGGATGGAAATTAGTAAGAGGTCCAAATGAACCAAAAAACAGACCGAATAATCTTTCGAGCTGAGGATCAACTGAATGGAAATTAGTACGATAGTGTTTTTAAGTACACGTAATGCCGCACAACCCAACCTTTTTGTGGCGCAAAGACCCTTGAAGACTAGCCGTCATTTACCAACAATCCTGCCTTTGCATTAATAGAGTAAGATCCTAGATGAAGGAGAGGCAATCGCTGAGGGCACCGGAAGTCGTTGGAACCCACTAGACATCTAATATGCATCAAAGAAATTGTGACCATTTGGCTGTTTTAAGCTAAACTAAACGAATGTTATCAGAAGAGGTAGCGCTGATGAAATATTTTACACATTTGCATAGTGGACTATGGTTTACAGAAAACGCAACTGGTCAAATAAGTAGCGACTTTAAGTGAATTGACCAGACAAACTTATCCAGTGGCACTTAAAAAGAAAGTTCGTTTGCCAGAAGACATAGATGGCGTGAATTGCATTCAGAGGGATTTGGAGGATAATATGGCAGCTTTGCTCACTGTACACTGCACGGAACTGGTCGGCAACAGGAAATCCGTCCATTATCATGACACCGAATCCAAAAACTAAAATGTGTAAATAAGACAATGCCCCAAATCACCAACGAAGGAGGGCACGAGTTCGATGCCTTGGTGGAAGCAATGCAATCCAACCGACCAATTGCGAAAGGCGCTTCTCTTCCAATGTGTAAGTGGATGGGCATCTAACAAAAATGCTGACTACATCGCTGGACTTCATTTTTCGCCGTTGTTAAGTAGTAGTGGTTGAGGATTCGATAAAGTAAAAAGCCTTTATCCAGTGAAGCCCTTTTTTTATTACTTGGCAAGTGTGATGCCTTTTGTGGTTCAATCTAATTTTTCTAAGTAAATTCATATATTGAATATTCCTGGTTGGGGCACACGGGCAATTTATGGTTGAAGAACGGCTCCAGTTTTCTGGAAGACGCCGACGATTAAGAATATTGTGTTTATAATAAGGCACTTATTGATCATTTCGCTTTTGAAGCAATCATTTACGATCTCATTTCGAATTTGCTCCAGGCTGGGAGGCGTGAAAATATTTTTCTCACCAGATTCTATCAGCTAATTGGACGTGCCTGAGTGTAAAAGGGAAAACCGGCACCTGTGCTTGATTTAACTAATGATAGTAGGAAATTTAGGGGATCAGAGTCACTGTCCTCACCCACAACTTAAAGGTCCCATATACCTATACCATATACATACCTTTTGTCGACTGTACCAAGCTTGTCAGAATCTAGCCAAAAAACAAATTTTAAAACATGCAGTGGTCTGGGATTTGTTTGAGTTGGCCCTACCCACAAGTCGAAGTGGCAGCTTAAAATGGCGCGATCGGTGTCGTTATTAAACAGAGTCGTTTCGGGTGTGACTATTTCAATTTAATCTTTGTAAATATATAACACTTGAAGAATCGTATCAGACCCGCATCATGGCATTTCCGATATCATAACATCTTGCCTGGGCTTCATAAAGGGGCTTTGACTTTCTGTCTTACAAGCGGCGGCTCAAAGATGTAAGGTCCATTTGTGAATACTAATTTTGCGATTTATGAATAGCATGTCGCCCAGAATTAATTCGAGGTCTTGGAATCAATTACGTATAATTTGGAGATGAACAAGATGCAGAAAAATAGCTTCTCCACCACCATTTCCTAAAACAAATAGAGGCTGAAATGGTCAAAATGATATTTCTCCTTCACTTTCATGAAACTGGATGAGTGTGGGTTGCTTGCATCAATGGACGTCCCAAAACGAAACTGCTTCTCCTACGACTCGCACGGTTAGGGTATGTTTGGCCATTTGTACGACTGACGGACTGGCTTTTAGAAGACAAACACTCGCCAATTTAATCCATGCATGACCATTGGTTATCCGCATCGCATCCCTACCCCATCCCCATCCCACCTGTTTGGTTTATCCACCGCTCCACCTCCAGAGTGCTATTCCTCCTTTGTTTCTGTGGGTTGCACTGCAGATGGAATCACCCACTATATTTTGCTTACTTACAGACAACTGTAAATGGGGATCAAGATGTAACAACTCCGTTAAATGAGACAATTCTAGGGCGCATTGAGCAAGAACCCCCTAACTAGGAAGCTCTTCTCACAGGTCAAACCGTGATTTCGGCACGCACTGCATAAATTTGATTTTAACTCGAGGACAGGAGAAAAGGATGAAGTGGAGAGAGGCATACTACTACTTAGCCGCCACATTCTAGGATGATGACTTTCCAGTGCTTGGCACCACATGCTCTCATTGTTGACGAACTTCGTAAAGACATGCCTAGTAGCCGGAAGAGACGTGAAGGTGGAATAGAGACGAGGGCTGTTTGAACCTGATCTTCTGTTTTAGAAACGCTGATAGATCTCAGCAGTGTTGAGCTCGATGCTGAAATTCCAAGAAGCCTTTAACAAAACACCAATAAAGCAACCGAACCCCGCACGAGTTTATTTGGCTTCACTATAGCTGCATGCATGCTGTGAAGGATGGCAGGGTTAAGGTTTTATCAGTTTTCCCAATCATTTTTACAGAAGTGTTATTGTGTCAAAGATTGCTACGGTGAAGGGGTTTTTAGCAGGACGATTTATTCGCGCCAGTTAGATCATCCAATGCACTTCACATAGGAGCGCAGTAAAGTAACTAGCTAATTACAGCCTTCTATACTGCATGTCTAGATTCCACCCTGCACCACGCGATGGTTTCTGACCCAGATCATGACTGGCGTCTCGTAAACCAACGTATTCATAGACGACAATACAAGTTCCTGCCCACATCTAAAACACTTGTTAATTTGCTCTGCCTGTAGGTGACCTCCAGCGCGCAAAAGTTAGTCGTTCGCTTCGTTCTGAGTCACATGGCCAAGGTCAACTTGGGTCAGTGGTTGAGCACAGTGGTGGAAGGGGTAGTTCCGTCAGAGGAAAAGGGTTTTCACCTATCCAACACATTGCACAGCCTCACTGATGTAGTGGTAGCTAAGGGATAGCTCATCCCAGCTTCTGTTATTTCAACTCACTCTCCTTCTCCCAAAGGGCCGAGTCACGAAAAGGGTACTGGTAAAACTTAGAATATTGGTTATTTCCAAACAATTTGTTTAAAAATCGCGCACATTTTATTGTTGTACTAACAGTGGGGACTTCCTGCTGAATTCGCATGAGTATCAGTTTAATTTCATACGCAATCCCAGTTCATTGCCATTCTCAGGGAGCAACAGTTGTGCGCTACTTATTTCCTTGTGGAGTAGAGTACGGCCTGATTGAAGGCGCAATCTTCTACAAGATGTTTCTGCGCATCGGACACGTACATGATAGGATGCATCGCTCCAGCGCTAGAAACAGTCGCAAACCTGACAATGCGGAGACCCATGTTTTAGTACAATTACAGTCTCGGTATGTTTCCCTCCTCTTGCTCAAAATTCAGCGAGCAAGTTGGCCTCGTTTTAGACCCCCTTTTGGCCCGATAAATCTGCTTCATACTCCACGCACCATCCAACTGTTCTGCTTTAGACCGAAGGTTTCCAATGATATCCATGTGGAAAAGCGTCTGTCATTTGAAAATGAAAGTACTGTCAGTGATAAAAAGTTGATTAAAAAGTTGGGTTGCAAATTTCCTGAACAAGATTGCTACCTGGGCAACTTTCGCCTCCTCCTCCTTTTGGACGGAACAATCCGACTGAGTGTCACCGCACATACAAAGGCCTTTTTGTGGGCCGCCTCCTCTTCCTAGCCGCTCTGGTTGCACTCGTTCTCTTTTACATCTTTCAGCGTCAACACAGCTACCAGCACGAATTGATGCATCGTAGCCACAAGCATCGCTCTTTATTGAGTTAGGGTGTTGAGCTTCCAGGAACTTTTTGAAGCGGATGCTTTTGACGACGACCTCTTGTTACTGGGACTAGTAGCTGAAGAGCACAAGAAGGCAGGAGCGATGTTTGTTGGAAAAGTGATTCTGGAAATGGCCCAGGCACTCCTACAGGTGAATAGTCGGAGATCGGTTTGAACGCTCAAAGGTGGAAGCATCCTAAACAGCAAAACCCTGCAGTAACCGCGCTCTTTGTGTCCACTCATTATGCTTATCCGTTAAAGCAGCCACACTCATTTGACCGTTCTTCTAAGCACCCATCCATCCATGGCTTCTATGGCTTCAAACAATTTGCTGTACCCATCACTTTTCAAAAGAGTTCCGATCTTGAGGTTGCCAATTAGACGAAATACTTGACCGATTTGATAATTATGAGACCTTTGTGGACTTGATTGCTGTACCGTCAGAGTTTTTGCACTTCTATAGGTCTTCCTCATTCTTGAGCCATCACGTCGTGAGGCAGGCGAGACGGTGAACACAATCTCCAAACCAGGCCGAACCATCATCATTGTGGATTGGCAATACCTTTGGATTGAAGCACGCGGAGAATCACTAAATCTTTTGGCTATATTACACAGGCCTTGCATGGAAGATGATAACCCACCTCTCCCTGCCCCTCATAATCTTCTTCCGCTTCCACTCCACCGTCTGTTTGGCGGATATTTGGACCAATGCCCACTGCCTTCATTATCGTCACACCGAGATCTGGACTCTCCTTTTATTTGAAACAACACCACCAACAACTACGTATCCCACTTCACACAGCTAACCAGACCATATTACCACCCCTTAAGCCTTGACTAGTTGCAAATCTACCGGCGCATCGCAGGCGCGGCTATTTACGGCATGAAATTTAAATGTTAAACTGGGCAGAAGCAGGTATGGCATTAAATTATGGAGCATTCCCGCTCCCTCCTCCTCCTTCTTTTACGAACAAATAAAGAGCACCTTAGCAATAAGTCACCCTACTCAACGCTCACAAATGTGGACGGCATGGAAAACCAATGAATCCTGTGAAGACTCATTCAACTATAACTTCACGTTCGGCTTCATTCATACCACGCTATTGTTATTGTCATTGTCAAGGGCCACAAAACCTGACTCCCACCTTAAATTTCAAAGGAAAACAAAAGAACAAACAAGGGTAGTGTAATTGTAAACCCATGATAGCATCCCACTCAGCTTGTACAATGTATGCCTTCCATAGGGAACTACTTACCAAGGTACCGCTCTCCACTTCTTTTCTCTCGTCCACCCGCCCACTGCCGAGGAAAACGAAAGGAAAGAGACATAGTAGCAGTTGGGCAGGATACATTCAACAAACCACCGACGCGTTGAATAATTACCATGCATCCGCCAGCTTCCAGCGCCGTTCTCCATGCTGTTACCATATCCCTCCATAACGGCAAGGGAACATGGTGACGAGGCTGATGGGGTGCTCACTAAAGTACGTCCCATGATGCATCGCCAATTAGCACAAGAAGAAGGATGGAATCGGCAGAAATTTCCTCTCGAGTCATCAAGCAATCCATTTTTAAGAACAGCAAATGCTGTGGCAGATATTAAAAGGAATCGCACTAAATACACGCATGCGTAGTCCCTTTTCGAAGGAGAGCAGTAAAGAGACACAGACTAAGATGAATCAGCTAGCTGGACCGTCCAGAGTCATGACAAAGGCGGGATTCGCATCCACTGCTGCCAGGCGATGCCTACCCGATTGTCGAAAAAATGCCCCACTGTATGAAGATGATAAGTAGCATTCGCCAATGTCAGACTCCGCAACACGTGCAACAAGAAGGAGGGGAAGAAGAGCCAAGCATTTGGTAGATTCGCCTCTGTAACCAACAAATTGGACCTCATCAATCCAAATATACCATCATTCAATCATCGAAACCATGTAGTACGAGGCTGCAGCAGAAAAAATAAACGTAGTGATGCATTATGTTGGCAAAACAGTGTTGGCGGTAGTTAAGTATATGGATAAACAGGTACACGTATAAATAAAAATGCGCATATTTGAGAAAAATGGGCACCAAGTACTTAATGAAGCTAAAACCCCCTCCACCGAATCAGGCCTCACCAACCCATATCCATCATTGATAAACTAACAGCCCACTTCATAGAACTCCGGAAGGAACTTTGCCAATTACTGTAAGTATTGTGAAGTAACAACAAGTTAGCCTGATTAGCTATTGAAGTTGGAAAACAAACAGTCCCGACAATGATTGCGGTCATTTCTTTAGTGTTTCTTAAAGCAAGCAGGGGCACAAAAGGAATGGACAAGTGAGCACACGTAAGCGAAACAGGGACCTTATTCCGGTATGAAGGCGGACGAAGAAAGTAGATAACGAAGTGCATATCTATAAAGAATACCTAGTGGCAAAATGATGATAAGTAGGTGCCAAGTACTTAGTAAGGTTAAAACTCTTCCCAACAAAATCATGCCTCAGTAATCAAGATCAAACTCAATATGAATTACCAAAACACTCTTACTTTACCACTCAAAGTATTACACAGAAAAAGTGGACGTGAGTGGGTGCAGCAATTTGAGAACTAAACGTCCTAACAGTCACATTATGAGGCTTTTGTGTTTACTTTGACAAAGACTCAGGTCCTTGCGTCAAAATAGGCCTAATTAATCAAGACTCATTCTAAATATAACAATATGCCATTAGGAAACGTCAAAAGCAAAGCCAACTAATCGATATGAACGTTGTGCAGCAAATAAATCAACGCGATTAGGCAGTGTGATTGGAAACCAAAAGGTCTTGACAACAAATGCAGTTATCGATCCAACATTCAGCTTGAAACACAAACAGAGGAAGGCAGTGGATAAATAGATGTGTGCACATACACATGATGGGAACTTATGTGAGAAAATGTTAAACTAACGCTGAGCACCTGGAAAGGTTACATCTTTCTCGACATAATTGCGTCTCAGCAATCATATCCCAGCACCAATAAAGAAACCTGCAGCTTCAAAAGCCACTAAGGATGTTGCAATTTATTGCTTACAGTGCTGTACAGCAAAAATGGACGTGGGTAGGCAGTGTAGCTGGAAAACTAAACGTCCCAACCGTCACACAATGAAATCTTTGCTTTTATTACAGCAAGTAGATGCACAAAGCATGCCAATCGACATTTGAAGGACCTAATAACAACTAAAAGGCAAAAGCCAATAAAAATGCGTTTGATGCTTGCCAAAATTCCGGATTCCTACAGCAAATAAAGCTGCATCAATCGATACTAACGGCCACCGTGATGCACACCACTTGCGCACATCACACACAAATATAGCCAATCCCTTCTGTGCTCATTCGATAAAACATAGAAAGCTTTGACTTCTGCGTATTTTCGGTAGTGAAACTGTCTCTAGAACAGCATAAATTTTGTTTTTGTGGTTAATTTTAAAAGGTTAATATAAAGAACTAAATAATTTACTAGGTGAGCATAAATGCGAAAATAGGCAATAGCTAATAAAGACTTTTAAATTCATGCATACGATACTTAAAAAGTTATAAACGATAACTGTGTACAATTTCAATCACTACGCACAGCTGATATACAGATATTTAAATGAACGCTTTCGTTTCGATGAAGCATTGCTTTGCATCAATGCTGATTCACAAGAGTTGCTATTATGTACTTTCGTTTATGCATTTGTGTGGCTTACATGAGATTTGACAGCCTTTGTACTTTTAGGTTTGTTATCTTGATTAACTGTGACACTAGGTCGTTCGAGGTTACGAATGAATGGCTGGCTTGTGCACTCTACTGCGTGGTGTGTGGATTCGCCTTTCGTCCCATTCAAATGGCTACTCTTACCTACGATTAGAAACTAACGATTGTTACAGTAGGTGTAATACATTGTTTGTTTAAACTACCGGTTTAGGTCACTTGGGTGGCCATCTTGTTCTAGCCGGTTGGTCGGCCTCCGGGCCGTGCCAACAGCCCCCAAGTCCTCTGTTCCCGGAATACATATATTCTGACCTAGTACTGCGCCTTCTTTTACCTTAAGGGGAGCCTCGGGACGCTACAGTAGGTGCCTTTTTGGCGACTCGGGGTAGCGATAAAAGTGGACTGCTTCAGTGACCGCGCGAATTCGTACCAGTCGATTCGTAGCTGATGAATAGGAGTATCGATGAATGCGTGAGAAGATCTGTAGATTTGCCTCCACTATGGTGAAAGCTAAAAAGCTTCTTAAGTCCAAGGTGTATTGGGAGCATTTGTGTATGTATGCACATGTATTTAATATTTCTGTAATATTTTCATGCACTGGAGGCGCATATTTATTCGCTAATAGCAAAAAGGTTTAGGGCTTGTTTTGAGGGCCAGCTTGCATCATTTATTTTGAGTCTTTCTGAAAACAACTACATTGGAATTGTTGCCGATGGCAGACGTCATATTTACCGCATCCGCAGAATGTTCCTTTCACGTCATGTCAAGGTTTAGCAATCAGGAACGGAAGTTAGAACAATAGTCCTCCTGGGACTAAGTCTCCTTCCTCTACCAAAATGCTATAACAGAGCACGTGGCGATGCTGCACAAAATGCTGTATGGGCCACTGTCTCGTGCTGAGCCAACGCATTCCTCAGGAGGTATAAAGACAACGCCTGCAGTGGCCTTAAAACGGAAATGACAAATTAAGCAAATGGACCAAAGTATTGCAGCATAACAACTCCTACGACTGACAAAATGGGTTTCAGTGAATTAACACCTCCGTGTTTTAAATCCAGACGAATTTTCCCGCATTTGTAAATAATAGTCAGAAGACCTGCTTGGTAAGGTCCTATGTCATGGGTTGCGTTTGATTAGACCCTTCGTAAGCTCCAGACCTGCAGCCAAGAAGGGCCCGAATTAATACCGAAAACTCCTCATAACATTACCGTAAATGTGCTAGCGGTCGAGCATACGCGCTAAAACTATGTTGTGTCAGGTTCTGATTGATCTTACAGTCAACGCACCCACTGGCCTGTAGACAACTCGGCTGTTCAGTTAGTCAGTTGTTGTGACTTAATCAGACAATTGACGCATCACTTGTCATCCCTGTATATTCTAGTGAATTTGGGTCAAGGGACAGCCATCTGTGTATATAAAACGCATCTAAAGCGAAGTAACCCTCCCCTAGTCATTGCTGTGTTCTGTGTTGTCAGAGAGAGCCGAAGTGGTGGTGGCAGTGTAAATGAGAACTTCCAACAACAAGCTTGTACACGGGCGGAAATGAGGAACAGTGCGCTGGCAAAGGAAGAGGCGGCAGCGATCCTCTTATATGAACAGTGCATAGCGCTGAATGTCATCCATGCTGAATCTTCTTCTTTCCATTTCTTTCATTCACTTCCAGACGAAAGAATTGCTTCTACGTCCTTCGGAAAGATGATACCTCAGCTAAACTTCTTTTACCACCTCTTTCCTTCCCACATTGCCTCTCTCGATCCCTTTGACGTCGATGACCATCAAAGTGACTTAAATGGCTACTGTTGTCCAAAAAATGATTGAAAAATAGGCGGACATATTGACCAAAGCGTTACACCAACAAGTGCAGTTATGCAGAATATGCAAACCAATGCAGGTTAAATGATTTTTGCGTAACTGATATACATTCACTAAGAGATCGACAATATGTCTCAAAGGTAGTCGAAGAGCAAAAGGAACTAATAACATGATGCACCTGCTTCAATGACAGATTCCATTCAGCATCACGACATTCTGCACTGGTTGCAGAGGTATATGCATAAATTTAGTTCAATATGCGGTTAACGCATAAAACTTAAAGCACTAAATATGCGTAAAAACACGAAGTATTACGAAACATTAATCTCGACGGTATTCCTCGCTTTTAAAAGAAATCTAAAAAAAGCTATAAATAGAACAAAGCACAGTAACCCACTGTAGATACGGTACCGAGTAACGTGGTTTGGTTAACAGGGGACCCGAATTAAATGCGAGATAAATGTAGCAGAGATTTACATAAAGGAAGGTGCCAAAATAGCACACCTTTGTCCGTCTTTAGCACCCATCAATTATGCTCACTGATATGGTCAGCTTGGGGTAAGGTCAAGCCCCCACCTCTATCCCCGCGACCTGTCAATCAACTCTTAGCAATAAGCAGAAGAAACGACAAGGCAAATCACTACTATAAGCAAAGGAGGGACGATGATCGCACTGAAGCTAATACATCACTATAGAAGAAGCACACGCGCAGTGGTGATCAGTGCATTGCCTCCAAAGCCACCATTGCAGCAAAGCTTATTTAAGGACAAGAATTGCTTTATTGCAGATAGTTACGCAAGTTATAGTGCGAGTTTCTAAACTTTACTAGCGTACAGTAAGCTTAAGTTGGTAACAGCAGCTCCAGGAGACTGTGACACAAACACCCTGTCCGCTTGCTTAATTATAATTCCTTAACAGCACATGCATGTGCGCCAAGCCCTGCCAAAAGCCAGTCAGTGGTATGATTGAGTGGCAATGAGCACAAAAAATCAGTCCTGCCTAAGCGTGACTTGCACTTGATGCACCCAAACGGCTAGCAGCAGCAGTGACAGCAATAGCGAAGCAGTGAGTGGAAGGACCTGAGCCCATCGCTGAGTAGGTATTCAAACATGTTTTAATGGCAAGGGGCAAAACTTGGGCGAATAAACACCTTCAAGCATGCCATTGACACCGGTGAAGCCAGGCTCATGTGGCGATCTCTGAGATGCAAATCGCGACCTTCACTGGAAAAAGCGAACCGTCTGGTGAAAGAGATTATCAAAGATAAGGCCATAAACCCATCCACTTCAACATGGGCCTCTTTGATCTAAGTGGTAAGGAAAAGCGATGGTAGTCTGCGGCTGTGTCGGTTATAGGAAAGTAAACGCTGCAACAAAGAAGGACGCGTTTCTCTTATCTCAAGTTAAGGTCTCATTGTATTCCCTGCACAGATCAAGGCTGTTTTTCACACTAGACTTAAAATCCGGATATTGACATGTACAGGTAGTGGAGACACAAGGAGAAGACAGATTACATAGTGCCAAACGGGCTGCATGGATTTCACTCAATGCCTTTTGGACTCTTCGACGCTGTAGCTACCTTTCGGCGCCTGATACAGACGGCACTAACTAGACTTTTTTAAAAACACTGCACAATTCAAATTAATAACAATCCTGCCTTTGGTAAAGACATTTGTGGGCACAATGCCAATCTTAGACTAGTACTAGATCGTCAATGAGGTGCAGGAGTGACCTTACATCCAAATAGGTGCCATTTCCTTTATGCGTTTGATTTCTTTCCTGGGACATACAATCTCGTCAGATGAGATAGCGGCCAACGAAGACCGTACATAAAAGGAAAAACTTAGCCAACGCCAACCGATCAGACCAGTTCCACAGTTTCCTTGGTTTTGCAAACTGCTATGGACGCTTCGTTTACGACTTTGCAGAGATTGTCAATTAGGGAAACGAACATGATAAAGCCTTTAAGGAACTAAAGCGAACGCTCTTCTCCGCTCCGATTCTGGCATTACCAAATTTGAGAACAATACATCCCTCTTTGTACTAGACACGAACGTCAGCTGCGTATCCCTTGATGGTGTGCTTTCACAGAGAAGAAGACAGAGAACACGTCGTCGCCCACGTCAGTGCCAGACTCAACAAAAAACAGGGCGCAAAAGTGCAACAGAGCGTAAATTGTTCGCTATCTGTGCAATAATTTGCCAATTCAAACACTATCTCATAGCGAAGCAATTCATAATGAGAAGAGAGCACCAAGCACAAACCTGGTTAGGAACAATGATGTAGATCGATCGTTCACCTGCACGTTGGTGCGAGGAACTGCAGCAATAGGACTTTACTATGCAGTGCAGAAAAGGGACTACGCATAGCTACGCGGATGCATTGTCTTGCATACCTCTCAGCAGAAAAGGATCGTGGCATGGTGGAGACGCTGGATACCAGTAAGGAAACACGCAAAGTACTGACCTCAACGCGGCTCTAGTATACGAGAGGTTCCTAACATCCTCGTACAGACCTACTGTGGATGAGATGAACATGTCCAGCAAAGCAGCCAGATAATCTGGTGACAGTGGTCCAAACTCTTCCTGGAGGACGAGGTTTTATGAATTCAAGAAGACGCCACGTCTCCCAAGTGCCTAGTTGTTCCAGGTTCTTTGATACAAACGGTCCTTCATGAGTTGCATGAGCAATTGGGTCACGTCAGTGAGGAAAAGACGATGGAGGCCTCGAGTAGACAATACTGGTGGCCTTCTCTTACTCCAAACATGCCACACTTCTGTCCAACCTGCATCATTTGCAGCTGTTTCAGTAAGCCTCATGCCACAGCAATTGCACCCCTGCAACCCATGCCTACTGAGTTCTTGGCAAAGGAACGGGGATAGACATAACGAACCCTCTGCCGCCTACCAAGGTTAGAAATCGATATGTTCTGGTTATGGCTGCCTGCTTCACAAAAGTAGTCAAAGTGGAACCCATGAAGGCTTAATTCGCCAAAATGGTGGCGTCAACCATCTTTGGACATTGAATCTGTCAACAGAGAGTGCCTGAATGAGTCCATAACAATCAAAGTCCTAAGGTCGGAAGCAGACTGTATAATGAACTATGCAAGACCCTCGAAATCGCAGAGATACGCAAGACACCTGGACACTCGCAAAACAATGGTCAAATTGAATGAACCAGTCGCATGCTGGTAGGACTGCTGAGGGACTTTACTAAAGAGGCTTGGCCTAAGATTGAGATTTAAGACTAGGACGTACTCTTCTCGCGTACAGAGCTATAGACCACGCATCAATGGGTGTTTTCCTATTCGAGATGCTCGTAGGCCGCGATTAGAGGGTTTTCTTTGATATTTTCCTACCAGACATGGAAGTGGTAATCGACAATGTCCCCAGAGTACGCACCACTTCTAAAAGAAGGAATGAGAAAGATGAGTAATACCGCCCAGCGACAATCGGGGACGTCTTATAGCAGCCAACCCAACCCAACGCCTACCAAGAAGGAGATCGCGTCCAAATGTACAGGCCGAATTCCCACCTGCAACACACCGCAATTGTTAGAATCCTTGGAGTAGAGACCCCTTCCATGTAGTGAAAGTTCTCTCCTTCACGAACTATCTCGTCCGAAATGCAGAACTCCATACCCAGCCAGTTACTGCCCGTCACAATAAGATTACAAAGATGATGTCTAAGCAAATGTAGAAGAAATAAAACCCTGATGGCATAATAAAAGGCAACCAACCGGAGTAGTACCGTAGAAGGTGCTGAAAAGACGAGGAGGCTGTATTGTACTTATTATCCTTAAAAGTGCTTTGTAGACGGAAGGTGGAAGGACAATTTCAAGTTCATAAAAGTCATTTCTGATATATTAGTTATTCGACTGATGTCGAGTTGATGGTCTCACCTTAAACATAACTACGATTTAAACTAATTGATGGAGACGGGAACCTACCTTCTTAAATTTTGCAAAGGGGCATGAACTCGCTTTCGCATTGCCAACACCAAAGTATCTGCTCAACGCACTGCCAAAAAGCAAACGCTCTTCTTACTCTTTCCAACAAGCTTCCTTACTTTCCTTCAATTTTCATTCAATACATCTATTTCTACCTAATCCACCACTTTAACCACATGCCACTTTTGTCAGCAATCGTTCTTCCTCACTCGCACTCGCTCCTACCATCACTCCCTGCCTTGCGCTCTACCACTGCGTCATAAAATTTTTAGCCCTACATCAAGTTCCCAATGTAGTTGTTCATGAAGTTGCGAGCACAGTCTCAACGGCGTTACTCCATTCCACAATAATGCAAGCGCATTAATGCATCTCCACAGGGTATCACCACCACTAATTGATCTCTTTCGCCAGTACTATTATCGATAGTGCTACTGCATCAACGCAATGAGCGTGATTTGGAAAGCACCACAAGCAAATATCAACAATTCAGTTTCTTCTGTATGCCTTTTATTTATAAACAACAACCAATAAATTATTACAGACAGAATGAATTCATAGACAGCGTTGGGGTGGCTGAGCATCCTCCTTTCTTTCTCATGCAAGTTAATCATCAAGAAATTTTCTTGTCCAATTAGGATCTTGTAGCCAGAAAAAAGGATGGAACATGCTATAGCGAGTTCCATTTCAAATACTCCTCACCACCACTGAACCACTTTGAGATAAGGCACTCATTTTGGAAAAGTAATTAAAAAGCGCTTTTTGAAGTCGGTCTATTATTAGTGCCAGCATTCATAATTACTTGTATAATTTTTAGGTTTACTGTGTTTCAGAGAGCCAAATTACCAGTAGAATTATTACTGAGCCCTGTAGATATGTGCACCGCGACTATAATCGTTGCTGACAGACTCAGGAACGTACTTGGAACCTTCCGAGTGTGCCTCTAACTTACTGTACTAGTGGATGCTTGCGTATCCATGCATGTACTCCTCACTGTTTGGATAACAGCCTGTGAACTGTCCCGCGACCTACATGTAAGCTATTAGTAGTGCACTGGCTAAGCCTACCAGGCTTGACGCTCATTTATGCCAAGCCAAGGTTTTGACATCGGCTTCTACCTATTTCGCACGAAATTTATACTTTCTTTGCATAGAACCTCTAAAGTAGACACCTGAGTGCACAGGCAGGTCGCAGTAGCGATCGAACTGTAGAAGAGCCTACACCAGCCCCGTAGAGGCCTGATTGTTTTCTTGCAAATATGCTATCATCGATGCGTAAAACGCTCCTTGGTGTTGAACGTGCCTTGAGCCTTGGATAACTGTTGTAGTCAATAGCACTAGGTTTTTACAGTATGGCTGTGTTTGCCAGCATTGTGGAAACCGACCCCAGCCTAGTCACTTCCAGTCGACAGACAATTTAAACTGAGATCTAAGTCGCCTGTGTCTCGTGTACAGTTATATGCCGTCCCAGAAAAGCCTGAAAGCTATGCTGCGGAACGAGATTGGAGCAGAGATGGTGCTTGATATAATCACCTCTTTCGTTTATTACAATTTGATATAACATAAAGATTTTGTAAATGTTCGCCGAAATATGAAGAGCGAATTACGCCTTATTGACATTTAGGCCCGTAGGAAATTACTTGTGCATCCTCTCAAGGCAAGCGGTGTCTCATTTTAAAATGGGTTTGACTGGAAGGCAGTATGTACGATGCAATAATATTTCAGCAGCAACATCTGATATTTACTGTCGATTTTACAACATGATCTTTAATGTCAAAATGGCAAAACCGCTTTGGATGCATTCACAACTTCGTGAACCGCAGCTCTTATAAATGAATTTGGCTTGACCCCTTGGTAATTGCCTCGACTTAAAGACAGGAGGCAATATATTTCTATTTTGCAAAGATTCCAATTTTTGAGTAGGAACTGGTGATGAGAATTTCGTTCCGTGGCGCATCCCTACTGATATTTTCCTGAGTTTTTCATCGAAATGCATTTTTCCCGCATGCATAACTTACCTCACAAGTCGGAGATAATTTTCGACTCGTCGAGTAGACAAGTTAGAGCAGGAGGTCTCGATTTACTTAGGTAGTTTGTCGTGAATTCGTTTTAAGCGATGCGGCATGGAAACTCCGAAACTGCACATTTACCTAATTAACTAGATCATTGTGGAATTGTCAACCATATCTTCTCCACCACCAACCTACAGTCTTTAACTGGACCACCATCTCTTCAGACACATTGACTCCAAGTTAGGTTATCAGCGCGCAACTCAGTTTCGCACTTAACTATCAATATGGGATGCTCATATGTATACAAAGGAATTAGAATAATATTAGTTTAAATTTTATTTGGTTTGGCGTTCGAATTAAGCGTTAAACCTTTCAAATGGCGGCAATGCCCTCCTGAGCCATTTACCTTCGACAAAATTCCACGTTTACGTGCTGTCGCGCTTGCTGTCACCGAAACTCTTCTCACACCACGTTACAACGCATTTTATTAGACCACATCCTATGGTACTGCGCAGTGCCAAATGGATAGGAGATAGGTGACATTTGAAACGCCCCCTTTAAATCACGTGGCCTCAATAATTTAAAACAGGCCATTCAGCTGCCTAAATGGGTGGATTCAGCCATAGAGAGCACTGAGGGACCAGGAGTGACGGTTAATGGGATGGCGGTGTCAGGGCACCTGTAGTTGTGAACGGGCGATAGCGAACAAAGTTGGCGGAATGAGTAAAGCGTAAAGAGTGCGCAGAGCTCAGCATCGTTGCCATTGATGATGTGCGTGGTGTTAAGTTGAGCAGGTGTGCAAGTGCTGATGAGATCATGGGGTGGTGAAAAGGGGACGGATAAAAGGGCTTGAAAGTACGAAAAAGTGACGCGATAGGCAAACGATTAAGGAGATACAATGCTGGTCCATCCCGTATTTCTGTGTGAGTTTGAGTCTCACGTGCGTTGTGGTAGCATTAATCACCCTCTAGTCAGACCATACTGGCAGTCCACTTCACTACACCTTGACACCTTCGCTGTGGTCGACCCACCACCGCGTCTACATGTGCAAAGGCGCATGCAAAGGAAGGCGCAATAACGACGTCTGCTGCTACCCGGGACCGAACAGGGGACATTCAGATCTTCAGCCTAGCGCTCTTCAGGCTGGTTTATAATTGCTAACACTCACAAGGCCCGACATAATGTGCTGGGGGGCGTCGATTTTGCACCAACTTAGTTGTTTGCAGTCACCTCTTCAGTGGCCTTAAAGTCGTTGCCATTGACAATGGTGACGGCCGCTGTTGTTATACTGTGGTGAGCTCAAGCAGTGCAATGATGTAGGGCACGTCTGCGTGACACTGACGACAGGAGATGAGGAGAGTTAAAAGTGCACCTCGATGGCTAAGTGAGCAATGCTATAAGCCGAGATTCATTTGGAAGTTTCCAGCGCGGATTCAAGTCCCTCCTGGGGCGCTAGTAGATAATCGCAAGCATATCCCTTTTGGCTTTTTTGGTTCCGCTAGCTTTTCTTCCAATCATGATGCTGTGTGTCTAATGTACTGGCTCCGCACTCAATCCTCACAATCGTGGAACTCGACGGCTGCATTCGTTAGGCTTTGTGCGCGGAGTTGAAAGACAATGCCTATACTAAATAGTCTGTTAAAATACGCACACACAGTGCTAGCAGAATTTGAACTCACGTAGGAATCCTTAATGGATTTCGAGTCCATCGCTTTAACCACTCGGGCATCGCGACGCGGCCGTGCCTTCTTTAACGCTTGTATGTTCGGGGAAAAATTGTGTGTCTAAAGCAACATCGAGCTTGCAACCTTCAGGCTGGGGACTGACGCGCTGATCAAGTGAGCTTAACACGTTCAGAATAGCATCACTCCGATCGTTTTGCCTGTTAGCATATCTTAACGCATGGTCGCGTACACCTTCAGACCACAGGTTGTGCCGCTTAAATAACATTGGTAAGTTAATTTTCAGGCCATTAATCTGCTCGCCGTTTATGAGTGTGGAAGCGTGCAAAGGTCACGATACTGATAACTCCCCAATGGATGTTCCTCATTTTCTGGAGTGCAGGCACATTTGTTTACGGAGGGTTGTGCATTCACAATGGCGAGCACGTATTACCAACTTTTTAGTCTGCAGTCATAAAGGAGGCACTTGAGGGTTAATTACCCAAATTTGTTCAAACGAAGGCAATAATTTGCAGCTGCTGTATTCTGTGATGTTGCGGAAAGAACACTGAAGGTTTTGAGTTAGTTAAATCTATCCTAATGTCTCCAAAATTTGACAGCAGATTTGTTCATGCTCCTCATTTGTAAATGCAGATACTCAAGTCAACGAGCATTGCCTCGACCTTCCTGCTCTCGCCAATTTCCATTCACAACTGTGCACTAATCATGTATTCAATTTTTTTCTAAGGTAGTCGGGCAATATGTTTGTTCTCAGGTAAAGTTATCTCGCGAATACCAAGTCGCGTATTTTTCAGCCGGTTCTTACCTTGATAACATTAACTGTTTTACCCTTCAGGTATGCATGGAAAGTGACAGTGAATAATATCACATCGGTTAGAATTTTGCTGGTTTTAATCAAAGCAAGTTTATGGCGTCTATCGGTGGCTTTAGTGCATTCACTTCTGCAACTCTAGACTGCTGCTACCTATGATATGCTGAAGGCTCCAGTTAAGCACATAGATGGTAAAATTCTATTTCACGTGACATTATTTGCCTGATCTTGTTGGGCAGACGAATGAATGTGACCGCAAAAAATGCACTTCAAAGTGCTGAACCTGCTGAGTTTTGTAACCTGATGCTAATCGAATCTCTGGTCTCCAGTGAACAAGGCGACAATTTGAAGAAGCCCTTGTGAGGCTGGATACGTAGCATAACTAGAACAGCATGACACCGAATAGACTAAGGATACCTCTTAAAGATTTGGATTTGGATGCCAGTGGTAGCTGTATCAGCCTTACAGCACTTCCTATAAGACTAAAAGTGGTCCAAAGGATTCAATAAACAATCTATCCATGCATTTATGCAGTCCCTTTAAATAGACAGAACACGGACACCCTGTGCGCGCAACATGCTTCACCGCTTAGTTCACAGAACTGCCTGGATTCGGTGGAAATAACTGCGAGGTACATATCTCCTTCAATGGGCGGTTAAATGCTACCCTCATTTTATCACACTTGAATATGTTTGAACTAGTCGACTTCTTCACACAATAACCTTCACTGTCCACGGATAGGGAGCGTACATTCAGCCATGCTAATCCCCTCTTTTTGTGCCCCGCAAGGAGTCTTCTCTTAAACGCGACACTGCAATCGGTAACTGAGCAGTAGGCAAAAGCGTCTAGTAGGAAGGGACTGCATCCGGAGATGACACCAAATTCTCTTGCGGCTGTGGGCTTAAGAATGATCATAATACCATAAAGGATTATAACCACACCAATGTGAAGCCAAAACCGTGCCCACTGTGTTTTATGTTATCAAAATTGCCTCGGGTCTTTGCAACTGAGCCGCCATTTGTCCATCATCATCGCTGAAATTGAAACCGCTTCCGATGACAAAGCGAATTTAAGTGAACTGAGTCATCCTGTTCCGTAAAACCTCCACCTAAGTTGGCCGCACCAACGAGGATGCACAATTTGGCATACACAGCATCCAAGCATATGAGTTGTTTTTACCGGCTCCTAAGGAAAGGCGGTAAATAAAACTTTGCATTAGGATGGATTTAACTTATCATATATCAAAATCACAAGGAGCAACCAAGCAGTGGGTACTATGAGGTCCCTTTCCATTGCCTGGCCGGTTCAACTTGCTCTTTCGTTGAGACAGTATTAAGGGACAATGAGCGACACTATTAATCTTAAAGATCTCTTTATATTTTCTTGACTGAACCTCAATACCTGCTAACTCAGTCACGTCGGGCTTATGGGAGAGGAGGAGAAAATGAAAGATGCCTTGCATGACATTGTCATCTTGAACTTTGTAGCGAAAAGTAGTGTTGGGCATTGTGGGTATCAATAGAGGTGCGTTGGTAATTAGTGGTTGAAGATATCGCTGGAGGAATCGATGTCACCGTCACCCTATTGAAGGTGAATTTGAATCTACCGCATTGGTAATGCCGCCCTACTGACTGGTCAGTTCGCGTGAAGTCACGCATCTGCACTTAAGGTTTGTGCGTATAAGTGGAAGTGTAATTGGTGCCTTTTTACGAATTTGTGCAGAATCGTTCCTATTTAATTACCGAATGTCAATAATCGGAATACTTCATGCAATGGCACCTTTTGTTCTGTTGTTGACCTAAACTATACCTTTAAGAATGACGCATGCATCCATAAAGCAGAGTTTTAGCATCAAGGATTGCTTCGCACCAAATTTAAGCCAGACATTATGAGCAGTTGCAACTAAGACAAAAGCATCGGAATAGCTGTCAGTTAAAAGGCATTAAGCTTCACACTCGAAAAATAAGAATGAGTTTGCATGGCATGATTTCAATTGTCCGTATTTGAGACCCGTGTAGCTCTGAAGGTAGGCCGCATGCGTGTTTAATGATTTTGAGGGTGGACTATTCAATGCTCTGCTGGTCGATGAGGTTTTCCTTAATCTCACAACAACAGTTATCTACTTTGTCAAAGGATGGCATGCTATGCAGCAAAGTTATGTCACACCAATGGCCATTTCAAGGGGTTCGCTATTATCAACTGCGTTTTGAAGCGAGAGCCGCCATTAGGAATGGGGCATCTAATACAGTAGGCTCCATGTGCTAAGTTTGCAGAGAGTTAATGGATTTTACCCTTAGTGAATTTATAGAAAGGTTTCCAATACTTTTGCCTCGCTCTTTGAAACATCGATCCTTGTGATATGAACAAAACCGTCAGGTCAGCACGAGCCAACGTTAGTCAAGATGGCCACTTCTTCAACGGCATCATCCGGAGCGTTGTTGATGCTGCCGCTGGAGATGTCATTCTGCGCAGCACTCAGGTTGTACCCCCACCAGTGCACTATGGAAATGCGTGCCTGTAGGCTTAGTAGAGCACGCCGGCAAAAGGACCCCATGTAAGGTGAACTAAATCATAGGTCTTGCCTCCTTAAGTTGGCATCGTTTTACCATCTTCCCACCCATCCATACGCTTCCCGTAGCCTAAATTCTACTCTTATTGCTCTCCTCCTCCATCAGTATTGGGACAGGCACCTTGTGGCGGAGAGGGGAAGTATCTCGATGCCTAAAAGGTGATTAACTAAGGGACAGCATCAGGAAAGCAATCGAGGATTGACGATTTCAGTAATGCGGCACATCTCAATCAGAACACATTAGTACTGTCTCCGTTGCCTACGCGACGATGCAATAAAATGGCTTAAGATGGGAAAGCGTAAAGGCAAGTAATGCCTGTCCTCGCAAAGCCACCACACCAGTCGGCATTGGGAGCCGCCACGTGACCCGTGCAACTAATCGATTTACAAGTGTGGTATTCAAGCACGTCATTCGCATGTCCAACATGACGACATGCTCTTCTACGCGCTGTTTCGTCCGCTCTTATTCATCCAGCTTCACGGTATCATTATCGCCATTCAGTTATTCGTAACTACCTCCCTCCCACTTCGGTTCCTCCTTGTCTTGTGGCTTCTTTTCATCTCCACTTCCGCCGTCTTCATCTCTAGATGCTCGTCAGTTGCAATCACCCGTCCTACCGCTCTCGAGACGTCAAAGGACCACAGTAGATAGATAGCAGAGAAAATAGGGGTGAGTGGAACTGATCATCCCTCGTTCTCTCATTGTGCCGTCTTCCTTTACGTCCTTCTTGCTTCATTTATATGCGCCATTCTGATAGTTTCAGATCTTGCATGCAGTGTAAATCACATAGAAGAGGAAAGCTATGCTTGGCCTCTTGAAGTGTGCCATTAAAAGGAAATTTACATTGCCTCCAATGAGCTAATTCCCCTACAGTGAACTCAGCTAAATGGCTAGATTAGGAGTTAAAAGCAGCAACTCGTGAAACGATGGGAAAAAGGGAAGCAATAAAAGGCTGCAGCTTAACACTGTACAGGATAATCCGACCATCTCTTCTCCTTCTATTCCCACGGTTTATCGTTCCCTCACCTTAATGTGGCTAACTCACACCCTACTGAGGACTAACACATGTTTTGGCATAGCCTAGCCTGGATTACCGAAAAATTTCCATTTCTATCTTTTCACCGTCGCTTTAGTTTTCCTTTCCCGTCTCGCCTTAGCTACATCTCCTACTTCTATGCCTGCTCTTTCAAGAACGAAGATAAGCGCCTTCCCCCTACTTCTTGCTTCTACCTGCCCATCTCACTGTCTAGTCCTTTTTATCCCCTTGTAAAGATTGTCTCAGCCTGGCGCCCCACAATAATGGGTAAGAATGTGCCCTCCCCTATTAAGTTCATTTGCAATTTGTTCATTGCATGTGTCGTCTTTTGTTTGTCCGTCTGTCTATCCGAATTTCGTGTTTGCATGTGTCATTGCCCAATTCCTGCGTTTACTTATTAGGAAGTCGCGTTAGATGGGTCCTATGGACACAGACAATAACATGTGTGTACTTGAGTGTGTGTGAGTGCGAAGGCGCTTTCAACTCGTTTCCTTCTCATAATTTGTCCATCCAGACGACCAGATCGATGGTTGCATACTGGATGATGTACACCCTCCACTGGTCTTTCGCTGGGTAGTCGGTTGGGTTCAGCTCTACACGTTGTCGATGCTTCATTTCTAAACTTGTGTTTCCTCTACTTTGACCCTTTGCTTTAGATTTAAATGGATAGCACGATTCGGTAAAAGGAGAGCATCAAAGCACAAAGCTTGCAACTATCAAAGCGCGATATGTTGGGTAGACGAGGGATAAGGGCACGCAAAAGGAAAAAACTTGGGGCGTCAAATTAGTGCCATCTTTCAGCACAAGTAGGGACAATTTGTTTTGATTCTAGCTGCCAACGCGGAAGCAGAAATAAAGTGTGCAGATTGCGGCGATGCAGAGAAGGCGGAGAGGTGAAAAGGGTCCGAAAAAAGGGTCGAAAGAATTATTGGTGAAGCGTTTCGACTGCGCACGAACGCAGTCTCCAAAAATAAACAAATAAAATACAGTTCTGCATAGCAACAAGGTGCATCCATATCATTTCGCGTCGAATGTTTGTGGCGAGAGCCGATTTAATTCGAGGCGAAAATGAACGGATGATTTGGATCGCATCGAGTGAGACGTGCCACCAATAAATCGGCCGCTATAGTTCTCAGTGCCCGAAATTGAATAAAACACAGTCCTTAACATCAGCAATGTGCATCCAGTTCCACTATCGTTTATACAATTTTTGTAACAGCCAACTTATTTGGAAGCAAAAATGAACGGAGGAATTGGAACGGACCGCATGAGACGTGTCCCCAATAGTTGGGCTACTTTTGCACCCAGTCTCTAAAAGGAATAAACCACATTTCTGCATATCAGCAAGGAGCAAACACATTCACTCATTCTCGTCAACATTTTTGGGGAAGCAACTAATAAAACTTAAAGAGAAAATGAGTAGATGAGGTGGTGCACATCGCATGACAAGTGCCTTCAGCATTTCGGGTGCACGCGCAAAGTGAAAAGTAGGGGCAAATTTGTTCGCTATGCCCCAACTCAACCCAAACCAGGACAAATTTACATCGCGTAGATCTAGGTGTAAGGTGTTCGACTGCATATGCGACTTAGTAAAGGACAGCACCTCACACTTTCTGTTACGTGTCATTCTTCTGGCCTTGTCGTAGGTCATGCATGCTGACCTCGTGACGTGTCTGCGACGCAGTCATTTGAGAAGGAGTAAAACACACGTTTAGGACATGTGGCAGCGGCGCTCAGCGATATCAACTGGTGTCTAGTTGCCTGTACCTGCGCCAATGTATGGTGATTCGTGCACTTTAAAAGAACGGTACAACTGTAAATATTCGAAAAGAAAAATAGAGCTGATGAAGGAAGAAGGTGAAAGGCAAGATTTCGGGCATATATATACATGATATTAGTCGCTTGTGAATTTACTTTGTTGGGTGGGGACAATTTAAGCTCACCTATAACCTGAACTTGCGGTGGTGATTGACAGCGTCGGTGATGCACAAATTGCGCTGGGTTAGAACCATTCACTCACCAAATTTTATTTAATCAATGCAACGTGGCTATATCAACGCAAAGAACCGTCTGGAATGTGAGCTGAAAGATCAACTTAGTTCTACTAGAGTGAGGCGAACTGAATAGCCATACTCTAGTTACTTATTGATCGGTGGAGGCCACAGCACCAATTTTTTAAACATGTGTGTGGAGTCAGGCACACGTTTCAGCGAATAAAAACATTTCTATTTACAGGCCACTATTTATTTTTGCCCTTAAATGATGTCAAACGCCTCACGATATTATAAGCCTGCACATTATCTTGTGGGCCTACGCCTAACATGTTCAATCGTTTGACGAGGACTGTCCCACTGAACACAGCGGTTTAGCGCATCCAGAGTATTTTACGCTCCCGAAATGTTTCATTACTGCTGTAATAGGAGTTATGCTAGCAGCCACCTTTGCTTGAAAATCTCCTGCACTCACTTAGAAAGCGTATTTTGGGATGCGATAGACCAATATCACCTGAAGGATTGGCAGGCGGGATTCAGTATCACCGACTAGCACGTTTGCTACTTTTAGTTATGCCATCGCTCTGACGTACTTACACAGTGAATTCATAATAGACAAAGTAACTCCAATGCATCACCCTTCAACAAAGCAAGGTCATGAATTTTTATCTGTCTCAATGTCTGTTGACTTTACTAAACAGTTAAACAACATAATCACTGCATATTTGATGACGATTTGTTGTACAATTTGAGTAAAGATGCCACCTCAATGGTAAGACGTTAAAAGGGAGCTAGGACTGTATTTGAGCTAGCAGTAAAGAGCATGCTTCTCAAATTGCCTAATTAACAAGTTGCACCCCTCCACATGCGCGCCTCTTTCTAATTTGTGCGCCATTTTGCTGTTACCAACCCCTACCTTCGGATAGAGACACCTGGATCAGGAAGCTTGGCTAAAGAAAAACATTTCTCAGTGTAGTGCGAGGGTGAGTTCGCCTGCAATTTAGAGAATCGACGGCGAACTTGATATACAAATTAAAGACCAACGCACTGGCGCAATAGCAGATAAGTTAAAATGCCCATCTAGCCACATTCGCATATTCATTGCATTTAGATTTGTCATTTGTAGCTACCTTAAGTTTTGAACATTCACTAGCTAGACCAATAATGCAAACAAGTTGACATCTGACTCAGCGGTTGGTGCTTAACTCCCTTCGGTAGGTCATGCTGGACGATATAACAGAAGGGCATCCCTTCAGCATACAGTGAACTAGTGACCAACGCACTAGTGCCCAAGGACGTTAAGGCATGGAACACCATACATGCGTAGAATGATTAGTTTTGCTAAGAACAATTAAAAGTGCAAAGTACTTTCCCACAAATCAATTACGATTTACAGCTAGCAACTGAAAGCAGCAGATGCAAAGCCGCCTTTACATTTCAAGGCATTTTACTCATTCGCATCAGCACAGTATCAGAGATCATATTAAAGCTGATGCAGAACTCGAAGAATAGTGCATAGATTTTCAAAGTTGACTTTAGTTTCCATATTTCGGGCAAAAATTTAGGCACGAAATTGTCCAATGATTCACACCCTTAAAACTAGTGCAATGTTGGAGGAAGACATCTCTTAGCTCAAATGTGTGCGGGAAATCGAATGTCTGCTTTATCTTTGAGTCGGTGACATTCATTCAATCATAGTGTTCGACTTATCAAGGAATTACACAGTTACTGCGAAGCAGTAGGTGAAGACGATGAAAGGTACACCGAAGTGCTGAAGTCCCAAGGAAACGACACATTAGCGACCCACCCTTACCACGAATGTAGGATGTTTAAGCCTTCACCTGAAGCACAAAGTTCGACAGCCCACTGCATTCGGGAGCGTCACAGAAGAGATGTCAATGCTCTGGGAGCAGGTTCAGCGAACTGTTAAGAGCCGCAGATTTCTGCTTAAGCCCCATATTTCACCTGTTTGAGGCGGACCAATATCTATTTAGTGTTTATACATCCGTAAAGATGACGACTTCTCTCCTTATAATAAGGCCATTGTTTCGGTTCCTGACTAACGTGAAATTTCAAATTTGGAACTTATTATATCCTTTAGTGCCAAAAGGACAACTACTCTATTAGAATATGAAATTTTAGGCAAATTCCTTCTCAGTCTGTGGTAAAGACCTAAAAAATTGCATGATGTAAACTTTTCACTGTTCTTATCCTCTGTTTTCATGTCGCAAAAGACATTACAAGATTAGGAGCCGATGACGCAGAGCCTGTTTTTCTGTACGAACAGGAAAAGACATTACAAGATTAGGAGCCGATGACGCAGAGCCTGTTTTTCTGTACGAACAGGGCTTAGTCGGCATAGTCAGATAGGTGTAGAAAGGGCAAGCGAATAACTGCGCAAGTTGCCTTCAGAAAAGTACAGTATTTGAAAGTTGGGCTGGTATAGTGTTTATCCAAACGTAAAATTTTGTTCGATTTTTCCGCTTACTCCTACAAGAATTTGGCGATATGAGCTCACTGAGTACCTGACAGTCCGTATTACTTATGCTCAACATTTATCTCTGTCATTGAAATTCTCCCAAATTTTTGTCTTTCTATTCTTTAACCTATTCATAAGTCCCCAGCATTTTCACTCATGTAGCTGCAACTAGTCTGCGTTCGCTGCATTCATCCAATTCGTTCATCTATTCTTCCATCTTACATCTCAAATTGATCTATGCCCTTGAGCTACAGAAGCCGTATGCCCCTCTGCCAACCCATCCATTCCATCTGTTAACTATCACTTCATCTCATAATACCATTAACCATCTCTGACCTCCACAACATCGGCTAGTTTCCCACTCTCATTCAAAATTAATTTATTCTAAAGCATTCTAATAAGCAAAGATCCTTAGCACTTATGTCGATTTCAGCAGCAAACTTGTCCTTTTGTGCATGTTTGGCAATAGGTTTTATTAAGAAACAAATTTTCAATGCTATCTTTGGTCTCATGAAAGTTGTTTTGTGGACGCCCATGCATGTTCAAAAGTGCGACTTCAGCATGTTGCGAACACAGGTGACACGACTAGTGTGCAAGCGCCTGCGCATTTGTCGATGGCACAAGTAAAATTCTAACATTTTGAGGATATTGCTTGATCGTCTTTGTTTTGCAAGATTGCTAACGGCTCATCAGAGTTATTTGCTTAAGATTTTATTTGGTTCTGCCTCTCAGCAGGCAAATCCTAACTGCTTGTAAAGTGACTCAGAAAAGGGGTGCTCTGAGGCCCCGTCGCCGCAGTATCTGTCTGAGATCTCCAGCCGCACCAAGGAAGCATGGACAATGCCACTGATTTTGGACACAATTTTAACTGTGCTACAACAGTTTTGACATCCTGCGAGAATTCTAGCATTATTGCTAATGCTAGTAGACGGAAGATGTCTCACTTTGATGCTTAAGAGTACAATTGGATGATCAATTGCATATTTCACAAATTAGCAGAGAAGTCGATGCGACTTACTGGTCATTGTATTTTGAAAGCGTTCAAGGCAGAGGTGGAGGCGGTGGTAATAAAATTTCTGCACTGACGGTGTCGATATGGGTGAGAGGGGTTGAGAAAAATGTTAAATGCTTGAATAAAGGGGACTAGAATTACAATGATGGGTAGAATTATAAGCCGAGCACCCTCTTTGATGATGCACTTCTATTTGCCAGGGACTCATTTTGCTTCTAAGATAGAAAGTAGCGACCTGCATTTAAATCTTCACTGGTAAGATGAAAAGTGTAAATACGAAAACAACGGAAACATCTTTTATCGCTGCACCTACTTCTCTCGCTTTAGATCTTAAGCGAGTAGCTTCCAAGGCATAATTAAGTCACCAGCGCTAGGAGCTGTATCGCAGCATCGTTTTCTTGGTCAATCAGTCGTTTATTCGTTTGCTGCCTGTCCACTCCCCTGAATGCAGACATCAGTTTAGTACAATGCAGTTAAGTGGCGTATGGTGATTCAGAGTTAAAAAGAGTTGGATGCCTGTTAGCTTCTCCGCAGAGTTAATGGCTCGAATATAGTATATGGATTGATAATACAGGTGCTTGCAAACGCTAGAGAGCGGGCGATGAAATGGCCTAGGTAAAAATAATAAGCCTTCAAGTAAGTGCGGCTCAGTGGTCTAGGGGTGTGATTCGCGCTTCGGGTGCGCGAGGTCCCGGGTTCGAATCCCGGCTGAGCCCATGGTTCTACCCTTTTCATTCCCTCGCATTAAGGTATGGTGCAGCGACATGAGTAAGTGCCATGGATGTTGCCTTTCTGGGCGTGCTTATGCCCAGCTAAGAGGTGAGTTGGAATGAGACAGAGGTAGATGGAGAAATGTACTCGATTTGGCTCAGGCTCGCAGTTTGTGGTGATAGAATAAGCCTGCTAGGGCAGCTGCCAATCCCGTCGCTTCCACCCCCTCCATTTCAATCACTCAATATTGCTCTTAATGCTTGCACAATTAATGTTTCTGCAAGGCATTGTGATGGAGAGTTGAGGATTGTCCGATCGTAGATGGTCACAGCCAGATAATTTTGATAGATAATTTGAACACCCAATGCTTTAGAAGTGATTCGTGGAAAGTCAAATGGCTAGGTGCCAACTAAAAATCCTGCCTGGACCCCCAGTTTGCGCACAGACTTTGGCAAAATCATTGTACTGGTGTGCAACTAGATATGTTCATACTGCTCTTTTAGTTTACGCGTTGCGAAGGTCGTTTTAAAGCCCATCCACTGCAATGTAATGACCTGCAGAAATCATCCAAGTGGAATCAAAAGGAGGGCGGATAAGAAAGGTGTATATTTTATCCTTCACAGTGGCAAGCAACACGCAACAGATTTCACTTCGAGATGTGCATGCGTAATGTATTTGTAAACAGTGTGATGCGTAACGTTGTAAACTGTCTTAAAGGAAAGGAAAAATTAGCATCTGTTTTGAGAGAAGTTATTGCCACAGACGTTTTGTCTATTAATAGAATATAGTCTCCTCCTTTAAGCGGCAGAGCAAAGATGCGTATTTGGGACGCAAAAATGTCTCTGCGACGCATAATCCCTCTGAACGGTGTTTCATAAGTGGCGCACACAGGGGTAACCCAAAACAATTAAGTGCACCAATTTACGTATTGAAGTGTAGCTGCCAAGAAGGGGTGGGATTTAATAAATAAACTTAACTCCTACAAGTCCAATGCGGGTTCAAACGTGTCATCTGCTGTGGTATACTTATAAGTTATGGGCATTAAATGCTACTAAGCCGTGGAGTAGATGCCTCACTTTACTGCTTGGAATGCGCTCTCGGTCTGTAGATCGCTTGTGGATAAATACTACCCTCTTTTAGTGACTAAAACCCGGACTTGCGAAGGCAAAGCTTTGTTCTTACGGCATCAATGATTTCCCAAAATACCTGCTTTGCCGACAAAACCCTTAGGTACCTATAGCTGTAATGTCCTACTCCACCTCATCACAGTGCATCAAAGTAATATTATGGCAGGTGATGTGCCAAGTTTCCTTTATTCTTCCTCTGTTACCCCTCATCCCAAAGGCTCAACAAAAATGGAACTTACAGGTCGTTATTTCTTTAAGACGGTAAAGTCATCCTCGACGATGGTCTTAAATGTGGTTGCACAAAGTGTAGGCCGAGATTGGGGCAAATGCTCCGCCTTTTTACTTAAGGGTGCAATTTCAACATCCGAAAAGTGTGATGTTGCATTGCGTTTATTAATAGCCCTAATAAACACCCATGCTAACTTTCAACTTGTATCCTAAAGTAACTGGTGCATCAGCTGCATGAATGACAACTCTATGTTCAGAGTAAGCAAAAGTGCCGGTTTATTTGTCATGCTTCTGGCGGTTTTTAGACTCTGGACCTTCTACTCTCACCTTTATCTCGTTCTCACTAAGACTGCTGAGTTCTATTTATTGATGCTTGAACTTATAAACTAACCAAAAGACGATTTTTGCTTGCGATTCATTTATGACAGCTGCTTGATAATCGCACTGACGGTGTGTTGCATAAAGCAGTTCATGGAAAGGCTGATGTTTAGCTTTTCAGGCAGGTTTATTTATTTATTACTCCTGCTTTGGTGAAGGCTGAACTCTTACTAGGTCTTTGCACTAATCTCATCTTCAAGTGTCTTTACCGGAAAACGCCAGAAAGAGGGAAGAGTGTTTTTCACTTTATTAGAGCCCTACAGTGGCTTTGGCAGTGGAAAGGTGTCCAATCAACACTGCTCTATGGCACATGCAACGAAGCGTGAACACATAAATGCGCTTACAGCCGAGTGAATCCTCTGCCAAAATAAACTCACTAATTCTTTTAGCAACTGAGGCTTTGCTAGGAAGTATGATGCCTCGAATACTGACCACATATGTGTTTATCGTTGAACTGATCGACGCGGTTTTCGGCCACGCGTTTCCGCTACTTCCCATATTTGTGCTAATTCTGGCCTGATATTTTGGTTTCCTTACAATTTGACTTGCCAATTAACCGTGTCTGAGCGATAGAGGTAGAACTATAGAGCTTACTGCGCTCTCCATCACTAGATTTGAAAGGACTGGATGGAATCCCTAGCCGAAAGTGTTTGCCATTAATTTTGTTGTGAATCTTTGCGAGGACAGATTTCGTGCTGCAAAGGTTGAAGAAAGAGTGGACTTATTTCAAGATTAAATGTACGTTTAGCCTCAGTTAAGAGTGGAGCTCACTCAAAAATCTTGCAAAATCAAACCCACCCAAAAGAACTTTTTGATGAATAGCACTGTGTAACAGTCAAATGGACAGCAAATGATCAAGGCTGCTCAGACACAGTAATAAATTAAGTCAGCTTGGCCTTCATTTAGCCAGAAAATGTTTAGTGTTGACTTGCCAAATCGCGCAACGCACAAGTTGTATCAGTGTGCTAGTGAGCTGTGAGATCAGTGGTTCAAATCGCCAGCTATCCTGCAGAAGCGAAGGAGTAGAAATGTAAGCTTGGACACAAAGCAAAATGCAGATAAAAGATTTAATGTTTGGCGTCTGCAAGCCAGTGAGGAGGTGTAAGACAAAAAAAGAATTGGGTAAATCCTGCTTTCTCTTCGTTGTTAGTTCTTTGTGCTTCGTTCGCTCCGTCAGTTAAGAAGTTTACATTCAACACGTTGCGGACCATAGCGGCTACATGTCAAGTCGCTGGCGGCCATTTTTAAAGCTGCTGTACAATGGGTCATGTGATACTGCCAGCATGTCTAAAATTGCTGCGTGATGGCAATGGTCAGCAATCTTAGTTGGCTGTAGCATACACGAAGATAATACGGTCGTCCTGAAGCAAAATCTGAACAATTATAAAGGTTGGTTCTGTTGTCAGATGTGTACTAGATTTTTCCACCTCCTAAAGCATCAACCTAGCGCTCTTCTCATTTTAATTAAAAGGCATTTCCCTCCCTGATGCCAACAGTCCAGGCTAGCATGCAAAGCTAATGGATATGAATGAGGACTGCTGGTATTTCTAACACTAACCACGTGAGATCTCTCCAACATTCTTCTCTAAAATTCATAGGGTTCGAGNTCTCTTCGTTGTTAGTTCTTTGTGCTTCGTTCGCCCTGTCAGTTAAGAAGTTTACATTCAACACGTTGCGGACCATAGCGGCTACATGTCAAGTCGCTGGCGGCCATTTTTAAAGCTGCTGTACAATGGGTCATGTGATACTGCCAGCATGTCTAAAATTGCTGCGTGATGGCAATGGTCAGCAATCTTAGTTGGCTGTAGCATACACGAAGATAATACGGTCGTCCTGAAGCAAAATCTGAACAATTATAAAGGTTGGTTCTGTTGTCAGATGTGTACTAGATTTTTCCACCTCCTAAAGCATCAACCTAGCGCTCTTCTCATTTTAATTAAAAGGCATTTCCCTCCCTGATGCCAACAGTCCAGGCTAGCATGCAAAGCTAATGGATATGAATGAGGACTGCTGGTATTTCTAACACTAACCACGTGAGATCTCTCCAACATTCTTCTCTAAAATTCATAGGGTTCGAGGAAAACGTTGGCATTTTACCACCTACTTCCTCATTATCACGAAGGCAGCCTTATGATACTTGCAAGCACAACGTTACGGGCTACTTGTGGGACATGCGAAGATTTGAGGGAACCAGTTGAGAAGGCAGAAGATGATAGAGCATATGCTTCATGCCTTGTGTAGCGATAAGGAAGCGAAAGGTGCGCATGGCCAGTTCATTGAAATGCAAGTGAGCATTGCCTAACACTCTTACTCCTAAAGGTCGCAAATAGCTTAATTGTGCTGTAGAAGACTGAGCTTACCACTACAACGCCGAGTTCAGCCAAATGCAGCATTCTTTTTGCTATAGTTGCCCAAGATGTCGTATTGAAAGGTGTAGCACTGACATTTCCTATACACGGTGTGTCAAAAAAGATTTATTTAGAAGGACAGAGCGTGATAATGATTGCCAGACTAAAGCGTAGCGGTGTGTATTTAATTCTTTTAAGGGGCGGTTCCCAAGTAGCAAGATAGAAGACACTTCGGTCCAACGCACACCAGTATTGGTCAAGGTGGCCACTTTTTGGCTATACCATTAAGAGCGTCGTCACTGCTGCCATTGGAGACGTCATTTTGGATGGCACTCATTCCGCTTCCACCAGCGTATTTTGCCAAGGCGTTCCTGCGGACCTAGTAGAGCACACCGGCGAAAGGGCTGCATGAAATTTCAGCTCACCTACAGATTCGGCCCCCTCAATTCGTCATAATTCAACCATCATTTCACCAGTCCATACGCTTTCTTTGGTCTGATATTTCCCTCCATTTAAATCAAGGCAATCAACATGCAGTGAAGAAAAATATTGTTTCATTGCCCAAAAGTCGAACAGCTTATAAAACGGCATCATAAAAGAAGTCAAGAATTTGCAATCTTAATGGGACATCACATTTCAATCGAAGCTCATTAGTATCACCTCCTCTGCAGGCACGATGATGAAAACAAATCGCCCAATGTGGAAAAGCAAAACGAAGAGATGTTTGTTCTTACAAAACCACCAACGAGGACTGATGTCCATAGCCAAACGACCAAGATTTTCTGGGTTGCATGATGCCGTCTTGCGTAGATGCTACAGCTCGTGCATCAAATGGCGTATCACCATCCATGGTATCCACAGATCATGAGCTAAGAGCACACTGCGGTATTTTGCATCGAATGCAAAAGTAGCAAGCATTGTTCTCCCAGAACAGGTAATAGGACCAAAAGAGAAGACAGTGCCAATTTTCAGAATAGCATGGAACATTCGCAAACATCGCATATCAAGCGGAAGGGACATGCTGATAATCACACCTAATCGCACGCATAGCCGGAAGGGTAGGAAGAGTATCTACTTCTGCCACCAAGATCACCTCGCAGTTCCAGTCATTCGCACAGCAGAAGTGCATTTTAAGTGCCGAACATCACTGTGCCAAAGCACACCATCTATACAGAGCTTTTCAATACAAGATGATTCCATACAAAGGCGCGTCTTCGGATGGGTACAAGGACGCGATTTGCACGGGAGGAGGCAAGAGCGAACTATGATGAGCACTGCGATGAGAGCTATGCCAGAAGACGAGGGTTCGGTGCATGTGCACATCTTGTGACTGAGCAANCTTACAAAACCACCAACGAGGACTGATGTCCATAGCCAAACGACCAAGATTTTCTGGGTTGCATGATGCCGTCTTGCGTAGATGCTACAGCTCGTGCATCAAATGGCGTATCACCATCCATGGTATCCACAGATCATGAGCTAAGAGCACACTGCGGTATTTTGCATCGAATGCAAAAGTAGCAAGCATTGTTCTCCCAGAACAGGTAATAGGACCAAAAGAGAAGACAGTGCCAATTTTCAGAATAGCATGGAACATTCGCAAACATCGCATATCAAGCGGAAGGGACATGCTGATAATCACACCTAATCGCACGCATAGCCGGAAGGGTAGGAAGAGTATCTACTTCTGCCACCAAGATCACCTCGCAGTTCCAGTCATTCGCACAGCAGAAGTGCATTTTAAGTGCCGAACATCACTGTGCCAAAGCACACCATCTATACAGAGCTTTTCAATACAAGATGATTCCATACAAAGGCGCGTCTTCGGATGGGTACAAGGACGCGATTTGCACGGGAGGAGGCAAGAGCGAACTATGATGAGCACTGCGATGAGAGCTATGCCAGAAGACGAGGGTTCGGTGCATGTGCACATCTTGTGACTGAGCAAGCGCCATGGACACCTGAGTGGAAAACGAACCTCGGCGCCTCACACAATTTCGCAACATAAATAATCTATTCACAGTAGCAAGGGCAGAAGGTAATAGGAATAATCCAACGCTATTCCATGGGGCAAATCGGCTGGTCAAACAATTTCCGGGAATTAACGATGAGGTCCATTTAAAAGATGAATGAATGGTGTCTTACAAGCACCTTGAAAACTTTAATATAATTGGCATATTTGTCNACATGCTGATAATCACACCTAATCGCACGCATAGCCGGAAGGGTAGGAAGAGTATCTACTTCTGCCACCAAGATCACCTCGCAGTTCCAGTCATTCGCACAGCAGAAGTGCATTTTAAGTGCCGAACATCACTGTGCCAAAGCACACCATCTATACAGAGCTTTTCAATACAAGATGATTCCATACAAAGGCGCGTCTTCGGATGGGTACAAGGACGCGATTTGCACGGGAGGAGGCAAGAGCGAACTATGATGAGCACTGCGATGAGAGCTATGCCAGAAGACGAGGGTTCGGTGCATGTGCACATCTTGTGACTGAGCAAGCGCCATGGACACCTGAGTGGAAAACGAACCTCGGCGCCTCACACAATTTCGCAACATAAATAATCTATTCACAGTAGCAAGGGCAGAAGGTAATAGGAATAATCCAACGCTATTCCATGGGGCAAATCGGCTGGTCAAACAATTTCCGGGAATTAACGATGAGGTCCATTTAAAAGATGAATGAATGGTGTCTTACAAGCACCTTGAAAACTTTAATATAATTGGCATATTTGTCAAGATTTGAACTACCTTGTTTATCAACAGTAAAACAGCCCTCATTCAATTGCAAGTAATATTGCAAACGTCAATCGCTGCTTGATGCGCTCTAAATTCAGTACCAATTAAGAATTTAGTTCAATGCTGGCACCACCAATTTTACTGTCGTTATTTTAACTCCAAAGGAACATTTGCTCGCAAAGCTATTTTAGGCACCGAAGCAAAAGTCAACAGTAGTACTTTTATCTGTTCATCCCTGTTAATTGCAGGCAGCGTCGAAACTCTACGACAATTGCACGCTTTGAGGTGATGTCGGTCTTGACTGAGGCAATTGCATTCAAATTCTTCAATGTCAGACGGGCAGAGGGGGATATTCGAGTCGCTTTGTCTCCTCGATTTCTTCTGAAAGGACCATGCTTGCACCTTGCCTGCCAGTCTCATTTTACAGCTGGAATAAACAGTATATGAAAGTGAGTGACCTTGTTGTTGTAGGAAAGTGCCTCAATTTAAAAGTGCATCTGTCCATACAATATTTCGAACGTTAAACAGTCATTAAATGGATATTGAAGCCAGTAATTTATACGACTCCTAGTAAATGGTCGTGACCTCACGCCAGTAAATGGCGTCTGTGGGTATTGCCGCAAATGGTAGTAAAGTTGTTTACAATGGTTTTAGCTCATTGCATTTGCGTGCGAGTTTTCAGATTATGGTAAGGCCTCAGTTGCAGTTATGTGAATTTTGCAGCTTAATAATTTTATCTTCCATTGTGAGTGGTATTTTAGTCAGCCTAAATCTTTAGGCCGAGTTAATGTTGGGCGTATGTTTACGTCCCGACCCGCTGGACTTGAATTGTGGCGGATCTCATGACGTGATAGGTGTCGCATTTGTCTGCGCTTTTGGACTTGCACCCGCAACTCGGCATCTGCTGCGCTGTTTCGTCAACAGGGCAAAAATCTTTTCTTCCTGCATATAAGAAAACATTTTATTCAGGTCTCTTTAAGAAGTTCATTCGGATCATACCGAAAATAGGTTTGGATGCTTTCTTATCCCCTTGGCACCTGACAACCCGCATTAAGCACTTAAGAATTGGCATCAGGAAAGTTGGCACAGCTTATTGGTGTATGGTTTGCCTGGTGGGTGTCCCTTCGTGATCGGAGCCTTTATGCACACGTTAAAAGCTCATTTTATTAGCCTTGCATTTTCAATTACTGCACAGTATAAAGTACGGGAAAGTATTCCTCTTAAAGCTATCGCATTGGTTACGGGGCCAACTGGTATTTAGCATGAATCTTGTTTGCTACATTGCTTTGCGCACAATGCATGGAAAGTAGCCCATGCCCAGTTGCTCATGTTTGGACTCGCTATTGAAGTGGGAACTCGAGCCACGGTATCTGTAGATCCGAGGCTATAGTTGATTGGTCTGAAGGATGTTTGCTGCTCAACCAGGCGACCTGGTCGCGTACCCACCGTTGGCAATTCTTGCTGCTGGGTGGCTTCCATATTGATAGTTTCACAATTGCGTGCATTCATGTACCATGTGATGGTAAATTGTGATGTACCGCCTATCTCAGTCGCGGATGCGACATTATTCGTAGCTGCTGAAGTTTTGTAATGTTTGTTGTTGGCTCTGACCCAACAGAAGTGAGCACCCTTTAACTTCAGTCACTGTACGATGCCTCATGCATTGCCTTTACCCTTTTGTCAAACGGTTGTAGTTGATCTTCCGCACAACAGTTATTAAAAACGGGCGTGAGACAATTCTTCAAGTGTAGAAGTGCTACTTGCTCCAGAATTTGAATGATGCTATCTGCCACAGCCAATCACGAAAAAGATGTTATTCCGGATCCTTCATAATGGCTATGATGATTGACTTGAATTTTATGGCCGCAAGCGTTAATAAAACCGTGTAACAATGCAATTTGACAAACTCTGCATGCGATCTACAAATATCAATGCTGTGGTGACACTCGAAATAAATGAATGCCGATTTGTTTGGTTAAGCTTTGCTAGTCTTATTTGGCATGCTGCAAAACCTGGGATTTTGTCTGTGAATCGCAAATTTAGACACTGTAGTGAATACTGATCTAACGATAGCGGCTTTGCCGAGCGACATGCCTAGGCCACGCAAACCATCACACCCTGCCTACACGGGTGTGTTCTAGCGGGAGCGGGTGAGGTGGCAGTGTGAACCAGGCCATGCACTGTTCTCACAAGCAGGCATGTTTTAGCCAGTCTCGGTTGGTGCGCAGTACGCAGCTGGTGAATGGATGAATTTGCTCTCCCTGGGTATCTCACTTCCCTCATGCCTGCAGCACTCGCTTTCACACATCCATGAACCCCATTTGTCTTAAATGGAAGTGATGTAGGGCCGATGTGATGATCACTGGCATCCAAATCTAAAACTTTCAGACACCTCGTTGGTCCACTCGGTGTCGTGTTGTCCCCGTCTGTCCTCTTCTATCTGAGCTACGTACTTGATTTTACAGAAAGCGTTTTCGGATTGTCCCCTTCTTAATTTGCGCCCACAGATTTGGCTTGCAATGGATTACAAAGCTTTGCAGGTTCAGCACTTCGGAACACATTTTTGCAGCCACGTTCATTCATTCGCCTCACAACAGTATCCATGTGCTTATTCAGAGCTTTCAGCACATTTAGGTCAGCCATAATCTTTTGGTGCAGAAATGAATGAGCCGAAATCAACAAAAGACGCTTTAAATTACTTCAACTACAACCAGCAGGTTTCTTACCACCGAGATGCTGTTTACTGTCACTTGCCATGCATGCACAAAGTGCACAACTACTAATGTTACCAAGATATTAACTTGCTGTGGAATACGAGGATTTGGTTTTTGCGGTACAATGATTGCTGAGAACAAACCTTTTTCTGCTTATGAAGAAATGATTGGATGCGTGTACAGTGCATAGTCATGGGGCAAAATTGGCGAGTTCGGGAATGTCGAGGCATTGCACGCAGGCTGAATAATCTGCATGTACCAATGAAGGAAGTAACGGAGTGCCAAGTCTCTACACGTTACCTGTTGGCATCAACGAGTGTGCTGTCAAGTTGGGAAAGTGTTTGGATGCGTATAACTGGCATAAAGAACCACAGGGTATTTTCTGTATCAGCACAGAAAACAGCAGCGACAAAATAATTGTTTTTCAACTGCTCCCTTTGTGTATACAGCTTTAGGTTAGAAACATGTATCGGCCATTTCGAATACGCAACCTTCCGCAAACCAAACCGTCAGCACTCTAGAAAATGAAGAAAACTCGTAAACTGCGAGCAGATTAATGGCCTGAAAATTAACTTACTAATGCTATTTGAGTAGCACATCCTGTGGTCTGAACATGTGCACGTGGGTTTGTTTGATCAATCGTCAAAATGAATCCTCATTCTGCTATCAGCTGTGCATCATTTTGCCTCTGAGCCAACGAAGACATCGAATTCGGGTATTGTTTTCCACCTTCTCGAACATGGTAACGCACGACACAAGCAAGACAATGAATTTACTTGCATACATCTTAAATTGAGGCAAATTTTCAGCAATAGGCGGCAGACTTTCATCGACTAGTATTATGTTTAATTGGGTAGGAAAACGAATGTAAGAACCCGATGGCAAACTAAAGGATTGCAAACTGCGCGTGACGTATGCACAAAGCCTCCGCGGCCATCCATGGATTGCGTTCCGGATGATAACCGCGGATGCGGAGGTTAGTGTTTTTTGAAAGTGGTCAGGCGCGTGTTTCTCAAAACTAATTTTCGACCTTACGTCTAGAGTTAGATTAAGCGAGTCAAGTTTAACTGGCGTTGGTGGCCTGGCTGCTGAGTGGCGGACTCGTGGAGAATCAGTTAGCTTTTATTTGACATTGGAAAACTTAGCGCACCGTTTTTTCTGAATCGAATACTGCCCGCTTGAATGGTCGATGAACCTGTGCATTCTGCGTGCTCACGGAAAGGTAGGTAAACATGATCATTTAATAACCTCACGACGCAAACACGCAATGCATCTTTTACTTAAATCCCGTTGAAATCACGTGAGTAAGTGGTCTAGGTAAGGCAGTTTGTAGCGTGACAGCAAAGATCGTGCTTTGCTGATCGTTGTCCACATCATCTAGCATTACACTTGTAACTTATTGTTGCCTTTTATCCCTTATTTCATGCTCCTCTGTTTCTCGTGCTTCGACTATTATTCTTCAGTTTTAGCATAGTACGATACCTCCAGAAATATCATCTTATTTGTTATTCAATCTGCTGTATGCGAGATATCCTTTATATTCGCTAAACACCTTTAATCTCCCACTCTTGCAACAAGTGGCACTCCTACTCGGTACTTGCATTGAGGACACATAAGTAGCAAAACTCAAGCGAAAAAGGATACTGTGGTCGCCCCTTCTATCCTACGCGCCTACAATACAAGAAGAGGAGGAGAGCCAATGTGGAATGAAGAATGTGCCAATTTTTACCATCCTTCAGGGCAACTTACTACTTCTAATGTAAACAAAGAAGGTCGACCTCAGTCCTCTCATCTTGACGATGTGACATCAGCAGTTGCCCAACAGATGACGCTGAGACAATACGACTAAAAATTTGCATTCAGTTGTGATGGCAGTGCCGTCGCTAACCACAACCAGGTGATTTAAAGAAGAATTTAGAGGATCTAAATTAAACGCATAGTGGAATCAGTGACTCAGACGTGAGGCTGATGTGACATGCATTATGGGGATTAAGGGAGTTTTTTATTGTGCGGTGGTCTATCCACATAAATTTTCTAGATTTCGGTGCACGGAGACAAGGTTAGAGGTGGCTGCGAGTAGTTGTGCAGGGAAGCCGCATTGAGAAGTGAAACTGCACCTTTGATGGCGCAGTAATACTGGGCTGTCTGCGTAGCAGGTGTTCTAAACGATGCAGCTGCAGCTTTTACGCAAAGCATCACACATAATCACATGGGTGGAAAGTTCCACCTCTCAATCGCTTGCACTTACGCTTTCACTAACTGTTTTGTTGCCTCTTCCTGCACTTTTTCAAATTTCCATTTACTACTTTACAGTGTTTGGTGATGCGCTATTAAGTGTTCTCACTGTCGTAGCAATTTTTATCAAAGCTGCACAGTGAGGGTCTACATGAAGTGCAAGCATGCAGACGATTTGCGCCTTCACTTCACTAGCATCTTGAGGTTTTGTTAATGTGTATGGACGTTTTCGGCGATCTGCTTGCTCACAAGAAAGTCAAGCAACTCGCTGACCAATCCGAAAAATATTGTCACCCTTGCTGATGAGATTACATCTGCTGATGGCAGTGCACCCAAAGAGAGGAATCCTCTTTGTGAAAAAGTCGGCATGCAACGTGCTTGGCATTTTCTTGTCTTGATCGAGTGAAATTTGCCCAACTAGTCTTCGAATTTCCAATCCAACTGCATCGAACGCGCTTAGGTATTTTTCCATTTTATGTTTTGGACCAGGAATAGTGGCTGGGTAGAAGTTCTTGCTATGAGTGTATTGAAGGGTGGGCTTAGAAGTTATCCGTGTAATCTGGAGAGGATCATTGCCTGTCTTCTCCTTTCTAAAAGCGATGAAGTCCGCTTGGCCACGAATCTGTGGAATCTAATTGCTAGTTACCAAAACGATGATGTGTGTTGCATTTATTGCTAAGCGCGAATTAAGCCCTACTGAATTACCAGGACGGCTATAGCAGCGGCACCACCTTACCAATTTGTAATCCCTTGCCACCACATTGATGAGAACTATCTGCCTTAATGAGAAAATGAGAAACTCTTGAAATCTGTGATGCATTTGCGATATTTGCTCCCTGAGTGGCTTGACTAACTCATTTCACTTAAAGTTCTAATGCACCAACTACAGCACTCTTTCATGTCGCGCATGTTAGCCTACGTGGACTTGTTTACGTTGTTAAGGGATGTGGTTCAAAGTCTCTTGTCTAGTTCTGTCGCAAACACAGTAGCAATTAAATCCCTACATTAGAAACGTCCTCGAGTCTTGACAGTAGACTTTGCCAAGCTTTTCTGCGTGTGATTCTGGGTCCTCCTGCTTCACGGTATCGTTTCCGCCATTAAGTTCGTCACTATCTTCTTCTCGCTTCAGTTACTCCTTGCTTCGTGTCTTTTTTTTTATCCTCTACTTCCGCTGTATCCATACCCAACTGTTTGTCGGATGCAACCTCATATCCTGCCGTTCTGGATACGTCAAAGAACCACAACAGATAGAGTTCGCAGAAATTGGGGTCGAGTTGTGCTACCAGCCCCTCTCCCCTTGTGCCATCTACTTTCCTTCTCATTTACTTGATTTGAGTATGCCAATTCAATGTTATCACAAATACTATTCAGCTTAAAACACATAAAAAGCCATGAATCGCCTTTGGGATTGTGCCATTGATAGAAACCCGCATTGTCTCTACGGAGTTAGGTCCTTCAAATTCAACTTAGGCAAATGGCTAGATGAGAAGGCAAATGTATCAAGTCGTGAATAGATGGGTGAAGAAAGGAGATAATGAACGCAGCATCATGGCACGGTGTAGGGCCATCTTACACTGTCCACTTCTAATCCACCATTAACTTTCCCTACTCTCTCTACTTGCATTTTATGGATTCTCGTCCCTTCGCCACTATTTCAACCAGTCTTTTGTCTCGTTCAGTCAAACAGACATATTTTTACCCCCACGCATGGTAGGCATATATTGATAGAGTTTTTTTAATGTGAGGTAAATATTCGTCCAAGCGTAGCATTGCGAATACTCAACAAAAGCGTCAATTTGTTAGCTCCATTGAACTCATAAGGGTGTGGCACCGATTCCTTTAATTGAATTCATATATTGCGCTGCGTCTACTGCACCCCATATGCTCTTAATGGTTCTTACATGCGTTCACAACCACTAAACAAACAGCAACAGCGGCAGACGTACTAAAGCGCAATAACTTGTCTCAGTTGTGTTCCGCTGCAAAAGCACTGTAGGAGTATACCCAAGACTGACTAACTAGCTTTAAATGTGTCGTACTGGTATATCACAGACTTGATCTACCATCTAAATCGGATAATGACAGGCTTGGGTTAATCAGGAAAGACGTGGGCTGACATCGCTATCTGGCCGATTGTGCATGTCTCACATTCAGAGACACCCCCATACTTTCCGTTAAAGTTGGCCACAGCACTTTAATTTGGCTTGTCTAATTGGTCCGGAATAAATCTATGTCATGTAAAATGGGATCTTCTCCCTCTTTCTCTTAAATATTAGGGATCATAGTGTACATGTAGGAACTAGGTCCAATGACGTCCTCGAAATGGAGGGATGTTAGCCCACTTGCCTACTCGTCCCTTCACACACCCCAATCCAACGCGTCGCTGATGAGTGCCTTCTTCGTCCCACACTACACCTGATATGCTTTTAAGTATTGCGTCTTGCATCATGGTCCTAAATTTAAATATTTGGTTTTCTATTAGCAGCGCTTACACTGACGTCTGCGCAGAAGCCTCCGCATGCAATAGAGGTGGAGCTAGTTGACGGTGTGCAAGTTCTCCTCTACTTTCCTCGTGCTTTGGATGCGCAACGTGTGCTATTATTCCTGATCCTCGCTTGCAACCACCTAATAAATAATTAGACACCTCTACCTCTGTCCACACCAGTCTTCCTTTTGAGGTTTTCCTTTTGGGTATACGGGATGCATTAGTGAATTCGAGATCCTCTGGAACCTTTAACTAAAGGCTTGATTGCATAAGCGGGTAGAAATGCTGCTAAATGTACAGGGTGTAGTATTTGAGCAACACATTAATATAAATTTTCGAACTTATCTCTTCTCTTTTTATTTAAGAGTCGCAAAAACAAATATATTGAAGAAGAAACGTAGTAAGTCGAATAAAATTTATCCACACGCCTCGGCTGCTCTCAATATACCCCGGTTTTGAGACGACTGCTTTTCTGCAATTAACAGCATTTGAGTTTAGTGACAGGTCCAGAGCTTTTTCGCGCTTACTGACTGATTTAGCCGTAGGCTCTGTCCTAGAGTCTTACGCAACTGCCCTTCCCTTTTTGCCAAAATGGGTCTCTTCAACTTATAAATCAAAGTTACACTTTCTGCTCTGGTCCTGACCGGTACTACCAGAATTATTCCCGTTCACTTATATGAATATTGTAAGCATGTCATCACCACAATGCCTTTTTCTGAATGATGCAATTTTTTCTTTACACCCATCCACACCCTGAGCTGTAGCGGCTATGCTTTCGCCGAACGCAGCAGTATTTTCATCTCGCAATCACCTAGATCCGTCGTTTTGTCAGGTGTAGACCATTCTTTTTGAGCAATCACCCACTTAATAAAACTCACTCATCGCAGCTGCTTGCATTGGGTGAAGTCATTTGTCTTCAGTAAACTTCGCTTTTAATGGAAGAATTTTCCAAGCTGTGCATAGCAAAAGCTTGGCGAACAATAGAGGTCTTTGTCGCCCTCTGGGCAAGTAATAGCAGCACCCTAAGTTCAACTAGATAGCATGGATGCAATTGGCTGTCCTGTTTTCTTCAAGATCTCACAAAAATCAACAGTAACTCCGTCAGGTCATCGTCCTTATGACCTACTGTGGCCTCATTTGTGTGGCCGTGCAGCTAAACTCATAGAAAAATAAAGCAATAGGCATAACAGCTTTCCTTTAGTGCTCAATGAAATATATTTTTATACAGATCTCACAGATTTATGAGAGTCCTGTACCTGTTTCGGGCACTTGAAATTGGGTGCTCTAAGAGATGAAGCATGGGGCCCTGCGATCTCTGCTAAACGACCGACCAAAGACAACATTTAACAGGTTCGAAATCACGAGACAGTCACTAAAACTTCGTCGCTAAAACGTGATCATGTGCAATGCCACCATGTGGATGTACGCCTGTTTGCATCTTAAACATCCTGTGGCATTACGATACGAGCTTGTAGGCGGGCGGTCGGTGGTGGTGGTTGTCAGATCACAGAAGAGCGTAGAGCCGAGTTGTGATGGAAAAGGCGCGGTGAGTGCAAAGAAGGGAGTAGAGAGTGAAGGGCTGACGAGGATCCACCAGTCGGGAAATACCAGTTGGGCAGAGTAGAAATCAGTTACTAAACCACTGTGCATTACTACAATTCTACGCCCGTATAACTCCTCTGCAACCCACCGACAATTACAGCAGTGCCTTCTCCTACTGATGTGTGTATCCAAGTGAATGCTGCTGGTAGCAGTACGGTAAGCACAGCACGCAATGTGATGATGCAGAGGTAGGCGACCATAAGTGTAAGAGCAATGCAGCAGCACCACGACTCCGTGGCGCAACGGTAGCGCGTCTGACTCCAGATCAGAAGGTTGCGTGTTCAAGTCACGTCGGGGTCAGTGCTTATTCCCTCCAACTTCCACTTTCCCTTTGCTACTGCCAACAGCACATCTCTTACTTATACCACCCTCCTATTAGCACTTTCTCCACTCAATCGTTGCTGCTACCACGTCATCACTTTTGCGCTAATAATACTACCACCGTAACTGATGTCTCCTGCATTCTCTCCCCCTTTGCTCCTATGTATTTTTGTCTTTTCTCACAAGTATGATCAACACAGGTGACAAAGCAAACCCCAAAATTGGACTGCCCACCACTAGCGTTTCATGATGGACCACAATAATGACTGTCTCAACGATGTAAAGATCTGTAAATAGGTTATCCAACCGCTCCTTCGATGTCCAGTTGAATTTGATTTAGAGCAGAGTGGGATCCCCAGTGAACATGGCGCCGTCTTTCCTATAATGGTTTTACTTTCGCATTATTGTTGCTCAACTCTTGCATTTAACATTAAACCACGTGTTCTTCAGCCAGCATTGCGTAGGCAAAGTGGGTTTCGCGATTGTAACTTATAATCTGAGAGTTACAGCGTTTGAAACGACTTGTTACTGCTATCAATGCAAGCACAAAAATAACTATCATTGCTGCTTTTTGGAATCTATGCCAAAGTAAGAATCATTTCAAGATCACAAGCAGCCTCTTCATTTTCTACAATCATTATAGTCTGAGGTTCGCAGTCAGAGGACATGAATGCACAAAGGCACTCACAGAGCGAACTCGAGGCAAATTGCTGCGAGATAAGGTACATTCATGCGTATGGTTTGACGTGTTCTAATCTGTGCTTGGTCTGGTGAGCCGTAAGGGATGGTAAAAGTAGGCGAATAAAATAAAGGATGGGTAGAACCCATTGCATTGGCAATGTCATAGAAATATGCAGGAGGAGAGGGAGAATAGGCAAGAGAATAAATGTTCATTCGGCAGATATCAAGGTAGTATGTGCTAAGTCACATCAAATTTGCAATAGAAACTACGCTCAGTTCACTTTTTCATTATTGTGAAGTTGGCTTTTATTGAAAGGAGGCGCTCATCGCCTTTGCGGCAAATGGAGCGCGATATAGGTTTAATCAAATGTAGTAAATGATTATATTATTAATTGAAAGATCAGTGAGCACATATCATGGCACAGCGCTGGCCAGGGCTGCAGTTCCGCTCTCTTTTGCATGCTGAGCAGGTCAATATGCTTCACCACTTGCATTCCCAATCGCTTCTTATTAACGTTTTTCATTTCTTCATTATTATCATGTTTTTCCTCGTGCACTTACAAATCACACTTTTCATCAAACACTAACGGGACCCAGAGTTGTGGAGATTCCGCAATGCTGGAAGCTTGGCACGGTGGACAATTGGTAAGCGCATTGATGCGAGGAGGTTTGCGTCGAATTCCTGTAAGGAAGTAATGTAAAACGGTCTTTTGAAGGATGCACTAATAGTTTGGGTGTACTTTCTGATTGCGACGAAGTATTTTTGCTGAATATACTCAATAGTTGCACGAAAGCTTCTCACCTGCACAAATACTGCACTTGAGCCTCAGTTGCTTCTAGCACAAGTCCGTTGGGCGACGTGAGGATTAAAAGTTGCAAACGCATAGGGAATGGCGCATTTTGGGGTAGTCCTTGTCATCAGATATGTTTATGCCCAATTCTATTCATTTCTACGCAGTCTAAGCGCTGTCTGAATTATTTTAAATGTGCGTGTTAATAGAAGTTAACTCTTTACTTCAAACAAACATCGATTCGTCCGGTCCATGCTCTTTCAATTCACTTTGGGTTATCAACATCTAGTGTCTTGAATTTACGTAATTCGCTTGCATTCGTTGCCAGTACCAGAATGGCAGCTTGATATAGACTCTTCTCTTTTCGCGTGAAGCCAAAGACATGATAGCAAAAGTAGGTCCAGTGTTTCTACTTTCGCAACTTAGCCAGGATTGTGAGAAATGTAAGAAGAATTATAATGAAGAGGGCTGCAGACAACACTCAGATGAGTTTATGCATTAACGTTCCCGCAGAGAGATTCCGATTGACCCCAATAAGGCGCGCACGCTGAATTCTTCCATCCATCTTCAACCTTGCGAATTTCGCCTGATTGAAGTTGTTGGTTCAAGGTTGTGCTTGTGTAAATTGTGAACGGTGTAATGTGCTTTTAGTTTGGTTCGCGTGAGCATGAGTGAAAATGATTAAAAGGGTTTGCTTTGGACGGGTGGACGCTGTCTATTGCGACTGAGCATTAATTATGTGCCTAGAATAGAGGATTGCCTCTCTCATTAATTGTCACATTTCATCCATCCAATGAAGGCTGGAGTAGTCATAAACAGGTGGACACCGATCGGCTCAAAAGCTTAACATGAGTCTTACGGGTTCCGGCACACATCATTGTGTGGGTTGTTTCATAGGTCAGTTGGGACTTCACGAGTGTTTTGCCATTTTAATGTCGGCGTTAAAATTCTGCACTATCTTCCGTTCGGTTAAGCGAACAAGACCTATAGTTGTGCGATTTGTGCATCCGAGTTTACATATCCCAATAAAACCTCAGCTGCATTTCTGCAAAGTTTGAACTTTCTATGAATGTACCTCCAATTGCATGCGATATTTAATCAGTCTGTAGATTAAGACTGAGCTAACTTTGGGTGTGGGGTCACGTTCTTATCCGCTGCAGCTGATTTAGAATGGACCTTATGACGTGAAATCTGTTGCTTGTCTCAAAATGGTGTAAACCGTTTCCTTGTTCCTTTAGTACCTGACAGCTTGCATTGAGTCATCGGGAATTGGTAATGAGAAATTCAGGACAGCTAATCGGTGCATGGTTTCATCTGGTGAATGTTCCTTCGTGATTCGAACCTTTGCACGCGGCAGCGCTCACTTTGTTAACCTTATGTTTCCAGTTACTGTTCGGTATAAAGTACATGGGTGTATTTCTCACAAAACCATAGCGCTGTCTGTGGAGCCGACTAGTATTATCATGAATTTTGTTCGCTGCCTTACTTTGCAGACAATTCATAGGAAGCATCCCCCTAACCAGCTACTCATGTTCAGAGTCGCTATTAAAAATAGGGTTTCGAGCCTCGATATCTGCGGATCCGAGACTATATTTGATTGGTCTGAATGACATTTGCTGCCTAACCAGGCGACTTAGTCGCCTGCCCGCTATTGGCAAATATTGCTGCTGGATGAGATCTATATTGACAGTCCCACGATTGCATGCATTCATGTACCCTATGATGGCAACTTGTGGTTTACCGCCTACCTCATTCGTGGTTGCTGTGTTCTTCGTTACTGCTGGAGTTTTGCATTGTTTTTGGCCATCTGTTAACTTATTTACTGGCTCTGACATAGTGAGAATGAGTACTCTTTAACTCCAGTCACTGTACGATGCCTCATGCATGCTTCAACTCTTTTGTCAAGCATTTGTAGTTACTAATCTGTGCAAATATTATTTAAACTGGACGAATATTAATTCTTCAGGTTTAAGCATGTCACTTATTCCAGTATTCAACTGATAACAGTTACGACAGCCAATTATGGAACGGGATGTTATTGTGGATCCGTCATTATGAGCATGATTACTAACTTGAATTCCATGGCTCTGAGCGTTGATAAAAGCCATGCAGTCGTACTACTTGACGGACGCTGCATATGGGCTACAAATATCAGCGTACTGGTGACACTTGTGGTAAATTAATGCACAACCATCTGGTTAAACTTTACCAATCCTCATTAGCATGCTCTGTAGCTTGCGTTTCTGTCAGCAAAGTGCGAATTGAGACGCTGTGGTTAATAGTGGTCTAATGAGATCGGCTTCACCGAGCGACATGCCTAGGCCATGTAAACCATCACACCCTACCTACACGGGCATGTGCTGGTGAAGGTGAGTACGGTGACAATGTGAATCGGGTTATGCACTCTTCTCGCAAGGAGGCATGTTTAAACCGGTCTCGATTGATGCGTCATACCGGCTGGTGAATAGGCAATTTTACTCACCGTGGTTATTTCATCCCCTCATGTCTGCAATATTTGTTCCTGCACACCCACAACCCCAACTGCACGCGCACAGTGTCCGTGTTCTGTCTACTTGAGGGAGCTGTGGAAATGCACGAATAGGTTGTTCCTTGTCCTCTCCGATTCACTTTTAGTCTTAAACGGAAGTGCTGTGCGGCTGATGTGGCTATCACTGGCATCCAAATCCAAACCTTCCAGAAGTCCCTTTGGTCCGTTTGATGTCATTGCTCTTCTCTCGTCAGTCTTGGTCCAGTTGAGCTAGGTATCCAGCATCACAAGGGGTGCTTTTGGATTGTCGCTTTGTTTACTGGCAGCCACGGATTCGACTAACATCAGGCCAAAAAATCAGCAGTTTTAGCATTCTAGAAGGGACACTTTGGAGGCTCGTTGCCTACGGTGGCATTAACAAGGGAAATGTCGACCCAGATACCGATCCATGGGAAGCCGCTGAGACCGCACTAGGCCTCTTTTAACTCACCACCGTCGTCATTGACGACGACAGCTGTGACGCTACAACTACTCAAGCAATTGATCCTGCTAAAGCCTTCTCTACTCACTCTGGACTTTTCCTTCGCAAAGGACTTAAGCAGCTTGGCTTTGTGCTTCAAGGCCTTATGAAAGACTGGGCGTGGTATGTAAGTGACACGCGATGGCGAATCAAAAGCTAAACCGCAACTCGTTAGTTACTTTTCTATGTGGCAGCTTGCTGTGAAATTGAAGCCAATGTTATTTCCCGTTTCTGCGTCTTTGATAGTAGTATTGCATGGGGTAAAGCCAAAACGAAGTAGCTGTGAAGCAATCGAGGTCTTGTGCATAAGCATGAGTCTTGACATGATTCATTCCAATACCTGGTAATTGTTTTGATACTTCTGAAAGCGCATTTCATGGCGACCACATGCAAGAATTGCATTGAGCGGGGCAACCTACTGCCCAGACGTGGTTGAACAATTGTTTTGCAGATTCCACCATATGCAGTTCAGGCAATATGAAATTGTTTGTGCGTAGTGCACGGCGATCGTTTGACAGTTTATGGTACTGCGTGTACTAGCGCCACCTAAGCTAAGTGTTTGGGCTTGTCGTCACCGCATGCTTTCGATGCGCTAGTAGGTTCCAGAATGGAAGCCATGCCAAAAATAGAATTGCTTAGTCATTCTCGTGGTCTTCTTGTCGCACCGCTGACGAATGTTTAGCTTTCTGCCTTATGACCTATATTTACTGAGCATACATCCATTCTTCATGAAATCCACTTTTTTCNCCACTTTTTCCATAGGGAATGAGGAGGTGACTGTGGATGCAGCACAATCGCAATCAAGAGGAGCAGAAAGCGCGTCACTTTGGGGAGAGAAGGGGACTGTTTAATGCGTTGATAGCAGGTGGAGTGACGGGTGTTTGTGATGGGGTCACTTGTTCGTCTCGCCGCTATGCTTTTGCTGGATGGATCATCGGTATGCAAAAGACTTGTGCTTACTTCGGCCTGGTATTGTGTCTTTTTTCCTCCTTTTCCTCTTCTTAAGGGGTACTGGAGGATTTAAGGCGCTGCAGCACGTTTGTATACATTAGTGATGGAGATGTTCTTATTTGTGCCTTGAAGCACTGTTAGCCATAACTCATTCGTGTGACCATGTGACAGCTGCGCCATATTGCATCAACAGGCATAAAAATGGTCCTATGTTATGGCCGCAGTTTGTTGGCAAGGTGATGAGTGCATCTTGAAGTCTCCGACTGACGCTTCGGTCTTACTGTTAAGTGTGCTGTAAAGTGTTGGAAATACCATGCTGCTGCTCAGCCTTGGGGATGGAATGAGAATTTGAAGAATGTGAACAGGAGTAGATGTGGATAATGAAGTGTTTGCAAAGAACAGCAGAACAGCATTTGAGTACAATTGAGCGTAGGAGTTGCATGTAGTCTAGTTGCGATCACAAGGCGTCCTTGTTTGTACAAACGTGGACAAGGTTAAATACTGAAGTGACAGAAAGACTAATGAAAGGGGGTTGTTAAGTTACAAGTGCCAGACTTGGCTCATTTGTTTTGGGGATGCAAGAGAACTGTACAAATAATTCTCTCGTGAGCGGTTTGTGCAAAGAAAATGTTAACAGTGGCTCTTTTAAACAGATTGTGCTAGGTGCAACTTTCCAAGTTTAAAGTGGAATGGGTAGGAATAAGTTGAACTCTTTCCAAGCACAATAAAATCCTGAATGGTTTTGGTGATTCGTGCTATATTACGGATCCACATCAACACTAGTGGGACATTCACCCACTCTCACATATTGAACCTGATTTCCTCTGCTGGTCGTCAAGCAACGCAGCTACGTAACACGCATTTTTATTGTCTATTATGCAGTGGAGCAACTCATGGGTGAGTAGCGCAATAGATGTCCTCATTTTCCTTGTTATTCACGACCTTGCATGCTCCCTTTGCAAACAAGCAGCTGGAATTGATGACCAGTTCAACCAAATGTAATTGATCGTTAATAACAGTGACTAGGCATAAGAATTATGCATTGGGAGCTTAAACTAGTTAGCCGTAACAACCGATTCGTAGGAACAATAGAGGCCTTAGCACAACACCAGTTAGGCTTAAATGCAGAAAATATCAATGTCATCATGGGAAGCGTGCCATCTGTCCCTTTGAGAAAGTGGCGTACTCGGAACAGGGATGGTCCAAATCATCGTACCTGGTAACTTTTTTCACGCAATTCGTAACAGTTAAACTTTGTCTGCTGATAAGTTGAACCAAGTGAACCTCACGCAAATAACTACAATCAGTAGTCGTCAATCTTGTCTTGCCTCAATCCAGCAGGCAATTTTGCACTTACTTCAGGCCCAATGCAAGCAAAGGCTACAGAGGAATGCTCTGGAGACATAGCGTAATCACTCGCGCCATCAGCGAATGCATGGGCGCTTGCACATTAATCCTGCCATCTGAGTTCGCAATATGCTGAAGTTGCACTTCTGTGCATGAATGGTCGTCCAAAATGCACTTTCATGAGGACATGGATAATATTGCAAATTTGTTTGTTGATGAAGTTTGTGGTCAAGAACACTCAGAATGCCATGCTTACTGACAAGACCAACCCCAATTCCCAGAACCTTTGCCTGTTTGAGACGCACTGGCATGCATTAGTTTTGGGTGAGAATAAGGGACTAGAGGATATTGCAAACAAAGTCAGAGATGGTTAGTGGTGCTAAAAGATGAGGTGGTAAGTAGGTAGACAATATAGCAGATTAATTGACATAAGGGACGATTTGGATGCGTCGACAAGAGGCTTACGACTTCTGTAGGCATGAAGGCATAAACGACTCGAGGTGTGCGGGTGCATGGTCTAGGAAAGAACTGATGCAAAAATGGCTGAAAGCCGCAAACACGGGCTAATCGCAGCCGCATGGGCAAAGTTGCCAAGGAATTGTGGGTGGGCTACAGTATAGAAGGACAAAAATTTGGTAGAATTTCATAGATAGGGCTAAGCGTTAAGCATAAGGGCAATGGAATGCCAAGCATCCAGTAAATTCCCACCGTCAAGACGTTGTCTGTAAGACTAAGAATTAAATTTTCACAAAATTATACATTTTAGTAAACCCTGCACTATTTCAATCTTCACACGCTGTTCGTTTTTACCCTACACGCCAATTAGCCTGTAAGTATCTTGCGCTTTTTCGTCCTTTACACTCTCTCCGACTATTTGACTATGATGCCATTGCATCGTAAACTGGGCTCTGCACCGTCGGCTCCTGATTTTGCAATTGTACTCATGAGATATGAAGACAGCGAATCCGAACTGTAGAAAGTTGACCCCAAACAGGCTGTGGGTCCTAAGCACAGGCCGAGGAGGATTCCACCTCAAACCCTCTGACTCGATACAGTAATGGTACAACTTCAACACTGAAGTTTATAAGGAGTCCTGTAACCGTAAATGCCATATAATTCTTTTTTGTCAAAGAATAAAACTAGTGTAGGAAATCCACATTAGCTTGAAATTTGAAAAATGGCTTCAATACAAGAAGTGAAACCACAAAATACTTTATGAGCGAATTTTGCCGCTATCTTTGGGCAATGATGAATAATAAATCGACGATGAACCACTACCTTAAAACAAGCAAACATGGGTCTTAAGCAGAACCCGACGGTTCTTTATAACCTGCTGAAACAGCTCTAAGAGAGAGTTGATATCTGCACTATGAAGCTCTCAGACACAATGAGTGGTTGAGTTCTACGCCCGAACTAAACGCTAATCCATCCTGCGATCGTAGTTAGGATGGATCGCAAATGAGTAGTCGCGTACTTCGCGTCATCTTTGCATAATGCTTCTTAGCGTTGGCGTGGCTCTACAGCAAGTGTCTTTTCTTTATGGCATGTGTCCTTCTTGAAGGGAGGATGCAACGGAACTGGTAGCGGTGTAAGGGGGTTGGTATCTACATCCTTCTGATCGGCTTTCATGCCCTGAAAGGAGCTGGGATTTTCCAGTGTAGTGCTAATAACTGTACGTCGAAAATCTTGCGTACATGCGCCTTATACAAGCACAATGAATCTCACAAACTAGTTGCTTATAGAAGTTGAAAATCCATTGATGGCACGCTGTTACACCTAGAACACCATCCTTAATGTAGCGATGCATCAGGATGATACCGGACGCTCAGCGTCACTAAAGTTTACGCAGCAGTGGGGTGGATTTGCTAATGGAAACCAATTTTATGGTGTTAGCTGCATTCATCCTCCGATTTCACTTGTTACCATTGAGTAGAAAATACTAAGAGCTTTCATATGCATCAATTGCGAAACATTATCTTAGAGCTGGGTGAATCGAGGGTATGATTAAGGCAGAATGCCTACTTTTACTGCAATTCCTACGAAGCAGGACATAAAAGGTGGAATTCTTCTAACTACTCTATAAAGTAAGATGTCCAGTACCCTCCTGAGACATAAAGATTAAGAACTTCCCACTCTGCTTTACTAGTATCGAACGCTCGCCCTTTTATTCAAAGGACGACACGGTGATTCACATCCATAGCTCAGTGGAAAGATCTCAGATTAGAAACAGTTCGACTTTCGAAAAATGGAATAAAATGGTACTGATTGTGTGCAATGATAATAAAAAGTTCAACAATTACCTGTTTCTCTGTTGCGAATGCCCCTTGGTACCATGAATGTGTTCTACAGTCCAACCAGCGTACAGGATTAGGAACCTAGGTGCAAGGTGTAAAGGCTATGCCATGCGCGGAAGCACAAGCCGCGAGTTATTTAGCGCTAGTCTGTTCTACTGCAAACCAAACAGTCCAGAGCGTCATGCATGCTCTTACCCTACGCAATTTACTCTGAATGTAGACGAACAATGTTTCCTAGCATATTAATGGAGTGTTTTGAAGTCTGCTGAACAGAAATAACAAAGGGGCTTAATGCGTAATGGCCGATTCTCCAAAGCACTCGAGCCCAATAAACGGCGAAAACAACATGGCAGTTATGATTTGCTAATGCATCCTCTATACTTAACAAGAGAAAAATCAATAAGGAGACTTGTGTGGGTAAAGGTAGAGATGTTTATTAATTTATACGGCAGTTGCAGGCTATTCTCAGGAATGACAGCATGCGCTGCGCGTTCGAAGCACGATAGAAGTGGAGGAGAGCTAGCTCCTCCACCTCCATGGCATCAAGCGGCTTCTTCGCAAGCGTCGGTGTGAGCACAACCTCGATCGCGGTTGCTGTTTACCAACATTGCTGCGACCATCCGCACGGCTGTGCACATTGTGGCACCACCTCATACGACCACACACATGGCGTCCAGCATTGCGGCTTCTGCTCACACGGCAACGCACACGGCGTCCAACATTGCGGCTTCTGCACAGACCACAGTGCCAACTTCTGACCATATTGTGAGCCCTTCACAGCCTCACCCCACGGATACGAGCACGGCCAACTTCCACACTCCATCTTTCTGATTGTCTCTGCTTCCTTTCAAACTGATTTGTGAGCTGAGATGTGTGCGCTTATATGCTAGTCGCCTTGTCTCCAACCGTTTCGCGTGATGTTCGTACTCACCGTACCCTCATTTCTGCACTCGTGCTTGCCGATCTCCAACAATGCTCCCTTAGTCCGACTACTTTAGGTGATGCCGAGCACAATATTTTCCCCTTATACGTAAGAGATAATTAGAAATCAGGCGAATAATTTTATGGATGGTGACTGGACCTGCCGGAGTACAGCTCGCAGAGCACAAACCGACATCAAACTATGCCAAACCACTAAATGCGGCTTGTCTCTTCTCCATTTGTACTTACGTTGAAAGAAAATAACCCATTGGCATCAAATGTCCTCTCGGCCGTAGGTAATTTATCCCGCCATCAACCGTACAGAGGTTGGCCTTCGTAACACTCAGTGAGTGGCGATGTGATGACCAACCCAAAATACGCGACCATGAGCACAACGGACTCGATATTCTTTTGACCGATCGATGTGTATGGTGGAAGAGGCAACGTAGGCATTGGCGCCTAGTATGTAGCATCATCATAAGTGGGAGACGCATGGCTCTTAATTGTAAACGTTCTTTCATTTCTCATGTGTTTTTGGATGCACGAATCACTAAAATTTTCCATGTGTGCGTGTACCACCACAGGCGTTAATTACGTCCATTCCTATGGACCACTCTCCGCGTAACATCTTATCGCAACTGAGATTTTCTGCATTTACCAAATTGGTTTTAGTTTGCGCGTCACAAGCGCAAATGTTAAATGTTAAAGATTTTAGTTAGGTGCTCAGTTTGAGCATTAGGGCTTTAAAGTCGAAATCGAGGATGAAACGGAAGTACCCCTATTCAGACAGCACAATCGAACACAATCTGAATTTATCACAAGATATGCGTACTTAGCCATAGACTTGAGCGCTAATGAGTATAGTACCTAGTAGACTAATGCCGCTTGTGGTTACGGATTTAAATAACAGCACTTTATAGTGGTCAAATTAGATCCTGATTTAAGCGACGTAGAGCTAGCACTTCTTAACTAAAGGCTAACATTATTTGTGACAACCAAATCTTGTTTAAATTAAGCAGTCGTGTGACCGAATGTAGTAGCAGAATCGTGTTTAAGTTAGCTGGATAATCTGAGCTTTTCACAGTGAAAATGATCAAGAAGATGCTAATGTTAACTTTACTTAAAAAAACGGCATTACAAGTATTTGCTTGAAACGGTACAAGAATACCTCGGTTAATAGGAAAAGCAGAAGTTTAGAAAAGAAGATAAATTGAAAATTTGACAAGTAGAGGGAAGTCCCATGATGCGTATTCAAAAATGTACCAGTAAAAATGCGTCCATCGACAGTTCTTACATCCCATGAATAAGAATCACAAATTTATTTCGAATTGATTAGTAAAGTGCAAATTTATTTGCGCTTGTGACGCGCAAACTAATGTAGACATTGGCGACTGATATGTAGCAGGATCATAAGTGGGAGCATCATAGTTCTAACCGAATCACACTCGCCTGAAAATTTTCTTTTATGTGCGTAACTCCTTGTTGTTAACTGTAGGATTTGTGACGTTTTGCACCATTACTTTTGCGCATGTAATGCTACACATTAATATCATGCCTAGATACGAATTCTTCTTCGTCTACTTTACCTTTGCAACTAAATATTGACCTTTTTAGTCAATATCTTATAGAATTTAATGTCCTACGACCTAGCGCACTGAGCCTTTAATAAAGCTGCTGCGAATAATTACACGAAATCTAGAAAAATTCCTTATTTATGTGTGAAAACTTTTCTAGCGCTGTTTGGCGAGCTGAAGTATAACCCTACGCAGGTTGACGAACAAGTTACTTCGGACGCTTAGCTTAAAGAACTGCCATCCCTTCACGGCGTATGTTTAAATTTGATGAAACGGTGTAGTGGCTACATTTTAAAGCATTTATAAACATTTGGCAATGACTAATACAATTCGGTTTCTGAAGCGCTGATTCTCTGCCTTATTTTTAATGCGATTTTTCTACTTGGTGTGGCTCCTTTGCTGTACCGCACATAGGTCGCAGCAGCCATCCGTGTAAATACGTTATTGAAGTAAATATTCAGTCGCCTCATCTGGTTCATGCCTCATGTGGACGCAAAGCCGACGGAACAGACGTCTCTATTCCCTGCAATGTTATCCATGCTCTTTTTACTCTGATTCTCAAACGACTTCCTACTAACTCGCTTGCACCTCATCGGTATAAAATAGACACTTTCCTTCCCTCTGCTTCGAGCCGTTGACCCGCGTGGCAGATAGTTGTTGAGGAGNTCGCCTCATCTGGTTCATGCCTCATGTGGACGCAAAGCCGACGGAACAGACGTCTCTATTCCCTGCAATGTTATCCATGCTCTTTTTACTCTGATTCTCAAACGACTTCCTACTAACTCGCTTGCACCTCATCGGTATAAAATAGACACTTTCCTTCCCTCTGCTTCGAGCCGTTGACCCGCGTGGCAGATAGTTGTTGAGGAGGCTCCAAGTTCGGGTCCTATCCCCTCTATTGCACTTAACTTCGTCAGCTTACCTTGCACAGCAAAAAATAAAGTGATCAGGGTGGACATAAATTCCGTCACTTTGTCGATAGAGCATAATGGTAAATTCATTACTCAATCTGATTTTGTGGAACACTGGACAACTGCTCTGAATGTCAGGCACCCTGGCACTTCCGTGGATCTACCGATTCCCAGCCAAGCCTTTTAGAGCACAAAAATTTCCTGTTTCTGCTCAATGATCATGGCTAATAGGATACTAGTCGGCAGCACATAAATCATTTAGGCATTTCCACTACGCAAAATTGCACTGGTCCATGGTGCAGTTTTGGTAAATGTGATCTGACCTGAACTGCCCTTCGATACATGTGTGCTTCTTGTTTTGACACCTACCTTTGTGGGACGAAATTGAAATGCATGGATTAAAATAACAGGAAGAAACTCATTGCATTAGGCTTAGTATTTACCTCCTGCGGCAAAGATGTGGCCAAAAGGCATGGGCGTTGACCTTACGATTTGCGTTTTATTCTCGATCCGACTTGACTAAACCTATGTATGCATTCGCTAATAGTATTTTAGAAAATTTGCCCGGGGTAAATATTTTGCATTCACACTGGTAACACTTTCTTCTGTTAGATTTTAAACCTTCACCTCACGTCTTCTAGGGTGGGACAAAATTCTTTCGCTGCCAAATTTAAAGGAGTTAAATGCCCTCTTTATTTTGCCTCACTGATACACTGTGCAAATCATTTGGAAGGTCCTTGAGCTAAAATACTTCATATTACCTTCCAATGCGTATTTAGGGTAGCGAGTGCTGGAAGCCACTGCTTTCATATCTTGGATGATAATTTCCTCATTGAGACCCTGCAGCAATAACTCCATTCATTTGACAACCAGCCTCACGCTATCTTTGCACATCATGATAGACAAGTTATCTCCAAAGGTATTTGCATACCTTCTCTTCCAGGTTAATTGAGAGGACGGATCGCTGATATCTGTCGGACAACTTTTGATATAGTTCCAGTGCATAATAACCGTCCCTTCATGTCAAGTTCGTAGTCCTTTAGTCTAAAAATTAATGCTGCTATACTGATTACGTACGGAAGCTTAGACCGTGTAATTAGTTGTAAGAAGATAAAATATGCCTACACACAATGTCATCTACATTCCTTGTCAGTCATTGTGAAAATTCTCCTCAGAACAATCACTTTGACAGAGAGCTCTACTGTATTCATCTGTGATAGTCATTAGCGCCCTGTTTCAATCATCCCACTTGCTGCTTTAAAAGGTTTCTGAGGCTCCTATTTAATGTCTGATATAGCAAAGGGTTTAAATTATCAATTCAGTTGCCTTACTAACGAACCAGAATGAGGGAATAGTAATCATTGCGAAATCATTACTATTCATTGTGATGCAAATGAGTGAAATAGCGATCAGTAGAAAGGCCCTTCCTCCATACAAAGAGTACTTCCATATGGATAGCTGATTGAGTGGACACGCACTGCAGCCAATAAAGCTCGATTTTTGCGATGCCCACCTCCTGGTTGCCCTGGTGGTGACCATTATAGGGCTCATTCTCATCCAGATAAACAGCTTTAAACTAACGCTCACTGCTGCATGCTTTAACAAATGTTCAATCCCTCCAATACGGTTTGCTATGAACTCGTGAACACCAAAAGCTATGCGCGATTCATTTAACCTTGTGGAATGCAATCGACTTTATTAAAATTGTCGTTTGTTCTGCACCACTATGTAAACCAAATTTAATGGCACCCAGTTCTGTCCTTCTGAAGGTCAGAACTGGCTTTTCTGCGAAACATAAAGCGCACTATTTGTCGGCTCTCAATAAATTCATAAAGGTAAGATAGCATCAAAGATGTTAAATGGCTGGTTGGAACCCTACAAACTTTGGGAGGGCAGCGGCGCACTTAGCATTAAATGAGAGATCTCTGCACGTCACAAGTTGTGCACGTAAGGGTGCTTTGATTGCTAGCAGCAGACCAATTAAGGTGGCCGCATTCTTCGTCTTGGGGCCACGGCAATAGAAAACAGCTGTTGGAAATTTCACTTTGATTGAAAACGAAAAAACGCTATACTAGACACGAAAGGAAATGCCTGGTTAACCGGAGTTTCGAAGGTGTAAAAGAGTAAGCTGTAAATTAATTTACTTCGGTAAAAACAATGCACTTGATGAACCGACCCCACGATCAAAGATGGAGGTTTGTTCAAAGAAGCAGTCAATTATTTGTAACTTGAAATCGACATCCGAAGAAATGTGAGTGTACAGATTCGTGGTTAGATAAATTATTTATGCTTCATCCATCAGATTTTGGCTAGGGATCTCTGTGCTGATTTGCCCAGCTTACCCTCTAGATAATCAGGAACATAAGTGCTGCATCAGCGATGTTAATGAGTTGAAGATTAGGGAGTAGTTTAAGAGTCGTTAGGCAGTGTGTTTGAGAAGGCGAGGGGAAATTTATTTTTAGCTCCTTGTCTCACAGTGTTTTAGGTATAATTGCTTTTGATGCTTTTATTTCCGCCCAGCCCACGCAAAGTTAACTTGGTTGTGCAGCCGCTAGCTCCACCCCTCACAATGCGGTCCAATTACTTGTAGCAAACGTCAATCAGTAGTTTCTGAGAGACCGATAACTAAGATTGTCCAAGAATGACAGCATAGCGATGAAACGGCAAAAGGGCAACGTAAACAAATCCTGTTTTGGTGAGCTTTCTAATTCGCACTGCACATTCGCAAGTCATCCACCTGCCCATGATAAGAAGTGAAACCGATTTATGCAGTTCTTAGGTTTAAAATGTTAAAGATTTCAGTCAGGTGCTCAGTTTAAGCGTTAGGGCTTTAAAGTCGAACTCGAGGATGAAATGAAAGTACCCCTATTCAAACTACAATCGAAATCACTCTGAATTTATCACAGGATATGCGTACTTAGCCATAGACTTGAGCACTAGTGAGTGTAGTACCTAGTAGACTAATGCCGCTTGTGGTTACGGATTTCAAGAGCAGCACTTTATAGTGGTCAAATTACATCCTGATTTAAGCGACGTAGAGCTGGCACTTCTTAACTAAAGGCTAACATTATTTGTGACAACCAAATCTTGTTCAAATTAGGCAGTCGTGTGACCGAATGTAGTAGCAGAATCGTGTTTAAGTTAGCCAGATATTCTGGGCTTTTCACAGTGAAAATGACCGAGAAGATGCTAATGTTAACTTCACTTAAGCAAGACGGCATTACAAGTATTTGCTTGAAATGGTACAAGAATACCTCGGTTAAAAGGAAAAGCAGAAGTTTAGAAAAGAAGGTAAATTGAAAATTTGACAGGGTAAAGGGAAGTCCCATGATGCGTATTCAAAAATGCTCCAGTAAAAATGCGTCCATCGACAGTTCATACATCCCATGAATAAAAATCACAACTTTATTTCGAATTGATTAGTAAAGTGCTAATATATTTGCGCTTGTGACGCGCAAACTAAAACCAATTTGGTAAATGCAGAAAATCTCAGTTGCAAAAAATGTTACGAGGAGAGTAGCCCATAGGAATGGACGTAATTAAAGCTTGTGGTGGTACACGGACACATGAAAATTTTTAGTGATTCGTGCATCCCAAAAACACATGAGGAAAAAAAGAACGCTTACAATTAAAAGCAATGCGTCTCCCACTTATAATCCTGCTACATATCAGTCGCCAATGTCTACGTTGCCTCTTCCACCATACACATCGATCGGTCAAAAGAATATAGAGTCCGTTGTGCTCATGGTCGCGTATTTTGGGTTGGTCATCACATCGCCACTCACTGAGTGTTACGNTGCATCCCAAAAACACATGAGGAAAAAAAGAACGCTTACAATTAAGAGCAATGCGTCTCCCACTTATAATCCTGCTACATATCAGTCGCCAATGTCTACGTTGCCTCTTCCACCATACACATCGATCGGTCAAAAGAATATAGAGTCCGTTGTGCTCATGGTCGCGTATTTTGGGTTGGTCATCACATCGCCACTCACTGAGTGTTACGAAGGCCAACCTCTGTACGGTTGATGGCGGGATAAATTACCTACTGTCGAGAGGACATTTGATGCCAACGGGTCATTTTAGTGCAATGTAAGTACAAATGGAAAAGAGACGAGCCGCATTTAGTGGTTTGGCATAGTTTGATGTCGGTTTGTGCTCTGCGAGCTGTACGCCGGCAGGTCCAGTCACCATCCATAAAATTATTTGCCTGATTTCTAATTATCTCTTACGTATAAGGGGAAAATATTGTGCTCGGCATCACCTAAAGTAGTCGGACTAAGGGAGCATTGTTGGAGATCGGCAAGCACGAGTGCAGAAATGAGGGTACGGTGAGTACGAACATCACGCGAAACGGTTGGAGACAAGGCGACTAGCATATAAGCGCACACATCTCAGCTCACAAATCAGTTTGAAAGGAAGCAGAGACAATCAGAAAGATGGAGTGTGGAAGTTGGCCGTGCTCGTATCCGTGGAAGTGGGCACCGTGGGGTGAGGCTGTGAAGGGCTCACAATATGGTCAGAAGTTGGCACTGTGGTCTGTGCAGAAGCCGCAATGTTGGACGCCGTGTGCGTTGCCGTGTGAGCAGAAGCCGCAATGCTGGACGCCATGTGTGTGGTCGTATGAGGTGGTGCCACAATGTGCACAGCCGTGCGGATGGTCGCAGCAATGTTGGTAAACAGCAACCGCGATCGAGGTTGTGCTCACACCGACGCTTGCGAAGAAGCCGCTTGATGCCATGGAGGTGGAGGAGCTAGCTCTCCTCCACTTCTATCGTGCTTCGAACGCGCAGCGCATGCTGTCATTCCTGAGTATAGCCTGCAACTGCCGTATAAATTAATAAACATCTCTACCTTTACCCACACAAGTCTCCTTATTGATTTTTCTCTTGTTAAGTATAGAGGATGCATTAGCAAATCATAACTGCCATGTTGTTTTCGCCGTTTATTGGGCTCGAGTGCTTTGGAGAATCGGCCATTACGCATTAAGCCCCTTTGTTATTTCTGTTCAGCAGACTTCAAAACACTCCATTCATATGCTAGGAAACATTGTTCGTCTACATTCAGAGTAAATTGCGTAGGGTAAGAGCACGCATGACGCTCTGGACTGTTTGGTTTGCAGTAGAACAGACTAGCGCTAAATAACTCGCGGCTTGTGCTTCCGCGCATGGCATAGCCTTTACACCTTGCACCTAGGTTCCTAATCCTGTACGCTGGTTGGACTGTAGAACACATTCATGGTACCAAGGGGCATTCGCAACAGAGAAACAGGTAATTGTTGAACTTTTTATTATCATTGCACACAATCAGTACCATTTTATTCCATTTTTAGAAAGTCGAACTGTTTCTAATCTGAGATCTTTCCACTGAGCTATGGATGTGAATCACCGTGTCGTCCTTTGAATAAAAGAGCGAGCGTTCGATACTAGTAAAGCAGAGTGGGAAGTTCTTAATCTTTATGTCTCAGGAGGGTACTGGACATCTTACTTTATAGAGTAGTTAGAAGAATTCCACCTTTTATGTCTTGCTTCGTAGGAATTGCAGTAAAAGTAGGCATTCTGCCTTAATCATACCCTCGATTCACCCAGCTCTAAGATAATGTTTCGCAATTGATGCATGTGAAAGCTCTTAGTATTTTCTACTCAATGGTAACAAGTGAAATCGGAAGATGAATGCAGCTAACACCATAAAATTGGTTTCCATTAGCAAATCCACCCCACTGCTGCGTAAACTTTAGTGACGCTGAGCGTCCGGTATCATCTTGACGCATTGCTGCATTGAGTATGGTGTTCTAGGTGTAACAGTGTGCCATCAATGGATTTTCAACTTCTATAAGCAACTAGTTTGTGCAATTCATTGTGCTTGTATAAGGCACATGTACGCAAGATTTTCGACGTACAGGTATTAGCACTACACTGGAAAATCCCAGCTCCTTTCAGGGCATGAAAGCCGATCAGAAGGATGTAGATACCAACCCCCTTACACCGCTACCAGTTCCGTTGCATCCTCCCTTCAAGAAGGACACATGCCATAAAGAAAAGACACTTGCTGTAGAGCCACGCCAACGCTAAGAAGCATTATGCAAAGATGATGCGAAGTACGCGACTATTCATTTGCGATCCATCCTAACTACGATTGCAGGATGGATTAGCGTTTAGTTCGAGCGTAGAACTCAACCACTCATTGTGTCTGAGAGCTTCATAGCGCAGATATCAACTCTCTCTTAGAGCTGTTTCAGCAGGTTATAAAGAACCGTCGGGTTCTGCTTAAGACCCATGTTTGCCTGTTTTAAGGTAGTGGTTCATCGTCGATTTATTATTCATCATTGCCCAAAGATAGCGACAAAATTTGCTCATAAAGTATTTTGTGATTTCACTTCTTGTAATGAAGCCATTTTCTTAAATTTTAAGCTAATGTGGATTTCCTACACTAGTTTTATTCTTTGACAAAAAAAGAATTATATGGCATTTACGGTTACAGGACTCCTTATAAACTTCAGTGTTGAAATTGTACCATTACTGTATCGAGTCAGAGGGTTTGAGGTGGAATCCTCCTCGGTCTGTGCTTAGGACCCACAACCTGTTTGGGGTCAACTTTCTGCAGTTCGGATCCGCTGTCTTCATATCTCATGAGTACAATTGCAAAATCAGGAGCCGACGGTGCAGAGCCCGGTTTACGATGCAAAGGCATCATAGTCGGATAGGTGGAGAGAGTGTAAAGGACGAAAAAGCGCAAGACACTTACAGGGCAATTGGCGTGTAGGGTACAAACGAACAGCGTGTGGAGATTGAAATGGTGCAGGGTTTACTAAAATGTATAATTTTGTGAAAATTTAACTCTTAGTCTTACAGACAACGTCTTGACGGTGTGAATTTACTGGATGCTTGGCATTCCATTACCCTTATGCTCAACGCTTAGCCCTATCTATGAAATTCTACCAAATTTTTGTCCTTCTATACTGTAACCCACCCACAATTTCTTGGCGACTTTGCCTATGCGGCTGCGATTAGCCCATGTTTGCGGCTTTCATCCATTTTTGCATCAGTTCTTTCCTAGACCATGCACCCGCACACCTCGAGTTGTTTATGCCTTTATGCCTACAGAAGTCGTAAGCCTCTTGTCGATGCATCCAAATCATCCCCTATGTCAATTAATCTGCTACATTGTCTACCTACCTCCCACTTCATCTTTTAGCACCGCAATGTCCTCTAGTCCCTTATTCTCACCCAAAACTAATGCATGCCAGTGCGTCTCAAACAGGCAAAGGTTCTGGGAATTGGGGTTGGTCTTGTCAGTAAGCATGGCATTCTGAGTGTTCTTGACCACAAACTTCATCAACAAACAAATTTGCAATATTATCCATGTCCTCATGAAAGTGCATTTTGGACGACCATTCATGCACAGAAGTGCAACTTCAGCATATTGCGAACACAGATGGAAAGATTAGTGTGCAAGCGCCCATACATTCGCTGATGGCGCGAGTGATTACGCTATGTTTCCAGGGTATTCCTCTGTAGTCTTTGCTTGCATTTGGCCCGAGGCAAGTGCAAAATTGCCTGCTGGATTGAGGCAAGACAAGATTGACGACTACTGATTGTAGTTATTTGCGTGAGGTTCACTTGGTTCAACTTATCAGCAGACAAAGTTTAACTGTTACGAATTGCGTGAAAAAAGTTACCAGGTACGATGATTTGGACCATCCCTGTTCCGAGTACGCCACTTTCTCAAAGGGACAGATGGCACGCTTCCCATGATGACATTGATATTTTCTGCATTTAAGCCTAACTGGTGTTGCGCTAAGGTCTACGAATTGATCGTTAATGCTGGATAGTTCAAGCTCCCACTGCATAATTCTCATTGCCAGTCACTGTTATTGACGAGCAATTACAGCCCGTTAAACTGGTCACTATTTTTAGCTGCTTGTTTGCATTTGCATAAAAGTACCGCAATGCCTATGTCGGATGCTACTATTAACTTTATTTTGCGTTTTGCATTTGCATAAAAGTACCGCAATGCCTATGTCGGATGCTACTATTAACTTTATTTTGCGTTTCGTTTTATACAGTAAGCGCAAATGAATTCTATGTGTAAGACTGACACCTCCCAACAAACGAAATATAAGTGCGCGTTTTTCACTAAGACTTCTCATTCCTCCCTGTTTTCGGGCAGCATTTACTTAGCCTTAAATTATTCAGAACCCATCGGAAAGAGAAAATGATCGCACAAAACCACCTGCTGTCATACAACAGTTCGTTTATCTAAACTTTTCTATGGCCGCGTATGACATATCACGAAGCACAGACGGCTTGACGTTTATGCTAGCTTAACCCACTCTGCCCCCATATGACACATATTCTTACGCCAAAATCATTAGAGCCCCAGTTGCTATGCACATTTGTCAAAATTTCGGCCATTTCGAGCAGCACAGCCATGCAACAAACAACAATTATATGAAGAATTTAATTCGCCGCCTAAACTAAGCATTACTGCTGTTTGTAATTTAGGGTTTGAAATCGTAGCAGGTGCAGTGAAATTCATGCCCTTTATCATGACTAGTTTACATGAAAATTTTAAGAATCTCATCATTCTTCTTTGCAATATTAGGTTTAATCGGGCTTCGTACGAGACGAGGAGTCAGTGCAGGTGATGGAAGTGCAATAATTCAAGCAGAGCAGAGTGACGCGAAGCAAGGCAGTGAGGAGCACGTTTCAAAGCTCCGCATGAGTTGAACTTCTGACCTGGACAATCTATAGTTTATCTTATTGATAGCCCCGTCGACATGAGGGATATTTAAGGGTTGAAAGCCAACCTGGGACCTGTGTCAGACTGTCGGTGAGATGTAGGACTGATCCTAACCACAAAATTGGCCATTTCTGCGACGTTTAGCCAAAATCTTGGGAAATTTCTTTGTTATAAGTTATGCACAGGTGCCCTAATACAAGCGAGGATGTAGTCAGCAACAAACGATCGGAGAGCTTCGCAACGCCCCAGATTTGGCAGATTGCAACAGACAGTTAGTCAGAAGCTTAGCAAGGATCGCAAGCCAACTGCATAGCTTGAAGTTGACAGCGGGACAGCGACTTTAAGCAAACTAAAGAAGATGTTGCGCACCAAAAATGATGAAGTACTTGCACGGTTTCTCTCTTACCTACTAGTGAAAATGCTACCACCCTCACAGCAATTGAGAAGCAGTTTGTTCTGGTTAACATTTTAAACGAACAAATGTGTGGGAGACTAATTGGCAGAAATGAAGGCAGACACTACAAAGGAAGCCCAAAATGTTGGCATTTTGATTGCCACGGGTGTCTGCAGAGGATGTGGGACTGCTTCCATAAACATCTCTCGTTTTCGCTGAATAAAATCAGTACGGTGCTAGTCTTAGTGATCTACCGTTGTCTTGGCCATGTGGGTGTAATCGCAGATAAGGTGGGAAATTGTAGAGACAACGAGGTGTGAATTGGCCATGTTGTGTCGGTTTCATTGGCTAAATAAATAAGGCTACCCATCAGAGGCTGTATGTCAGGCTGATACTTTATCTGGTGTCTGAGTCAGTCAGTAATATCCTTTAGTGCACCAGACCTCCAATGCCAGCGAATTATGTTATGAGAGGCAGATGGCTATTCGGTGGTGCTGAATAGAATAAAAGACATTGTCATTGTAGGTGAAAACAACCAAAAAGATACACACTAACTGCTTTGACTGATTCAAAGGCATTTGTTGCGCAAAAAGGAAAAACGACAGGTTACAAATGGCATGGATAATAGCATAAAAAGATTTGAAGTATGTAGCCCTGCATAATTGGGAGAAATATGGTTTCCACTGTTTCTATCGTGATTGCAGCTGCATCGAAAGAGGCTAGCTGGCCACTTCAGGATAAGCACAGGCCAATCTAAAAGAAATGAAGCGGTGGGGAGGAAGTGATGCAATATCGTGCCACACAATACAATAGTGACTATAGTTAGAATAATCAGGCAATGGAGACAATTAATGCTGAGTTCCTCGTGCTGGTGAATACGAGCAAGCCGAGTGCATGACTGCTGCGGGGTGAGTAATACTTAAGTGCGATTAGCATGTGAAAATTTAGGTATGATTTTCAGTGGTCTTAAGGCGATCGTCAGCTGAATTAAAGCAGACAGATAGGTACCGTTTCCCATGCCGTCTATGTAACATCTATGAACGTCAAGAACTTCGGCACAGAAAGACGTTTTCTAAAACCAGCCAAAGAAGTGTGTTTGTTTTGTTGACTGCTTTTTCATTATGCAAAACCATCCTGACTCTGCTTTAGGGCAAAAAGTACTCAAACAGCACCGTAGTAAGGCGTGAGAGTAGACAATACGCTCGCGAAATTACTCAAATTACTGTAGTCGAGTTTGGGTTGACCGCACTATCGAAATAAATAAAAGCGTTGTCATCTGTATGCTCAGATAACAGGAGACTAACGTGGGTGAAACAACTTTTGCCAACGCGCATCCACCGGTGATGATGCTGATGTAGCGGTTAGGCCACATCTGCAACCTCCGCAAATGCACAGCCCTGCCACTATATATACTTTGTATTACCGTGTAATAAAGATGGGTCTAGAACTATCGATTCGGCTCTCCTAGCTCCTCTGGTTAAAAGAGGATTACCCGATCACTATGCCATGTGTTGAGACATCTCATTAAAACTTGGAGACTGTGGGTGTTGGTAAAATTCCACACACTGATGGTTCAGATCTGCTCCGTCGGCCGCGGCTTTATGTCCCCTGGCTGTCCCACTTCTGCTGGATGGCCTCGTACCCTGCATGTCTGCTCAAGTCCTCCCCTATCAACAAGTGCTCTCCTCCAGTCTCCTCTCATGCTGAGCTTGGGACAACCATTACATCTGCGGTGTAAATGCTTTATGTCCCCTGGCTGTCCTACTTCTACTGGATGGCCTCGTACCCTGCATGTCTGCTCAAGTCCTCCCCTATCAACAAGTGCTCTCCTCCAGTCTCCTCTCATGCTGAGCTTGGGACAACCATTACATCTGCGGTGTAAATGCCTTCTCTTGCATGAAGTCCCATTCGTCTCACTGCGCAAATATACACCCTAACTGTGCACTTGAAAACCGCATCTATTTCTTCTCCTCCCTTTCTACAAAACTCAAATGCGCTGCACCAATGCCACTCACTCCTGGCTTTTCATTTTACATTCCAAGTTGTCTCAGTCGCAGTTTGCCCCCGCATCTGTCAAATGGAGTAACCGGTTGTGAATTAACAATCGACCGCTTATGCGCGCAACCAGTGCAGGTAATTAACTTGAGTCTATTGACGCTAAATGGAGGGCAGGGCTGTGTTCGCCACCGGAATGCGTTCCATTGGAATGTACTAACCATCTACCGATGCTTGTGACGAAGTTGCACCCAAATGCATCTACGATGGACATGAATGTCGTGACTTGCAATTTAAATCAAAGCCAAATCAATTGATAAGGAGAGGATCGCATCGCATGAGAAGAGCACTCCCTCAGTAGCCTGCCGCTGACTTGTGGTATCCATGAATAAAATGATGATGAGAGGAGCTGCTGAGCTGTTTTTTATCCGAGCGTAGACTAATTTTGCAAAGTGCCTTTTCTACCTTCCATTGCACGCAAACGTGTCTTATCTTACTTTCCGCATCATGTATTTAAAATGCATATAGCATTCTAATTTATGGTTGTGAGTAAGTGCAGGCTCAAAAAGTCGCATGAGTATGCATACAAGGATTTGTTATGGAAACCGTTTCACAAAAGTAAATCGGACGCACATCTTGACACACATTACATTGAACGATTGAGAAGAGGAGTGGTTGAGACGGGCATGGAGGTGTATTGGGTGGTGGGTTATTACAAAGAGGAGGAGTAATGGTGGGTGAAGACGTAAAACAACCGACAAATGATATTTTTTTGCATGGTGGGAAATGGTACACCTGTAACGATTGGACATGTCCGTCAACAATAAAGCAGCCTAGAAACTACCTGGACAGCTTTCTTCTTAATGCTAGTAAATTTGCAAACGTCAAATGCAGCTTAATGTGTTCCAAAGTCAGTGTCGGCTAAGAATTTTGTCCAGCATCGTTGATAGCGCAAAAAAAGCCACTTCTAGTCACAAGTTGGGTATTCTGCCAGTCACCACGGCACTTCCTACAACATCAGTGAAATAAGTGAATGGCAAATTGACAGTCTTAAAAGCTTACTGCCTCCCGCCTTTTTATGAAAAGGGCATACAGGGTGTAGCACCCATTCGCACGTCCATGACGGCTGGTGCGGTTGTAAACAAGGTGTTTCACTACCTACGACAAAAATGACTCAAAGTTGTCCTTCCCATGCTAGTCTCCAGTTTTAAGCACGTCAGTGACAATGCAATCCCTCACTACTATTATTGAGAAAGACGGAATCTGCCTCACAATGATGCAACCATCCTCGGACAACTCATCCACCCGCATTCAGATGACGCACTCCCCTGCCTCATGCCATGCCTTCAGATGCCATGCAACAAATGTAGTGAGAAGCTTGCCCTCGGGGTTACCGCAACTCCGCACACACATTCCTACCCGGTTTTCTAAAGATTCCAACATAATCTCCCTTGCTTGGTTGGTTTAAATCAAGCAGAGGTGTACTCTAAGTGGACTGCCAACTATTCGAAGACAGTTTTCAATCAATTGCCACATTCATTCGTAAATGAAATCCTCGAAACACAGACCCATACTCGTGCAGCCTTCAAAGAATATTCGCTTGTCGACGAAATCAAAACGAAAATGAAGAGTTCCTTACAGAAGAAACATATCCCCCACACTTGCCTACCTATTTACTCAGTTCCTTACTGATCAAACAGCCGCATAAACAGGTAGGTGAAAAGCAAATTAAGAACCTGAATCAATGCTTGCAAACGCACAAAAATGTGGGTGAGGCCAAGCCTGCATATTGTCTACGGCCCTACGATCCGTAAATAAACTATTAGCTCTGCGGTTAAAAAGTAGTATAAAAAAGACTAAGTACTACTACGGCTAAAAGAGGGAATGAAACCACACAGAGGCTACCGCATCAGTGCGGCAGCGGGAACGCACACGGTGAGGTGATTTGTGCATTGCCTCTAAGGTAGCCACCATAATACCGCATCTTCACTAAACGCCTCAGCTAAGAGCATTTCAGAGACAATCGTCCCATGAAACCTCTCTTGATGACAACAAATTTGCATAGTTCGAGGGTTTCGATAAAAGCATCAAACAAAGTCGAATTCGATTAATGCAGTTCCTTTTGCATCCTAATTAATCCTATCTTCGCAAACACAGTAGCACCCGCCGAACGAACCGAAGAAATTGTCTGACGACTTCAAAAAGTGGAATGGGTGTAAAGTGACACACAAGAAGGGGTAAAGCATCGGCAAACATTCTACTCATAAGTGCATTTGCTGAAGCATGCCCAATGGGTGCATCAGTACATAGTACATCAGATGCTGGTATGGCTTAGAAAGAGGAACCCTTGTTTAGAGGTAGGAATTACAGTTCTGACACCGGTCAATGCATCATACATATCTACGTCCAATTTCCTTCATCAGTTAACAGTAGCGCCAAAACATTAAAGTAAGCACTCTGACAAATTCTTCCGCTCGTAATTACCATAAATCCCATGCGCGTGCACACTCGAACAAAAAACGAAACAGGTAACACGGCTAATTACAAAATGAGTAAATCCGGCCAGCGCCATGATTAGAGAATAAAGAGCATAAACACCAGACTTGCTGCTACTTAGTGGGAACCAGTAGTGGCACAAACGCTCACTCGAGCTCTGCAAAAACAAGCGGACCACACAAGAAATTGCTAAAAGAAAAGCGGCTCCAACGAAGGCACAGTTGTTCTTAAGCCAACCGAGTGTGACTTCCATCCAATCAGCAGTATCTACCGTGGATACAGAAGACCACACTTAATGACAAGGAGGCATGCCCAATCAAACTAGATAAGTTAGAAACAAAACATATAAGGCAATGCAAACAAATGTATGCATGATTGAGTACACTCACAATCTGACAAGTTCCTCCCTTCGTATATCCACACTCTCAACTCGCACCGACGATTGGTGTTTTCTGCCCACATCATCATGAACGTGGAAATTGCCGCACCGCACCGCACCGCGCCGCGTCTAGCCCACTTCCACCAACTTTACGTGGGAGAGAATGAAGTGTGTAGTCGGCCCCGTCTTCCGTGGCAAAGCTCGAGGTTTTAGCTCGCGTATCACCTCAGCCAAGCGATTCCGAATTGAAGAACGTCTCCGTGCCTANATATCCGCACTCTCAACTCGCACCGACGATTGGTGTTTTCTGTTCTACATCGTCATGAACGTGAAAATTGCCGCACTGCACCGCGCCGCGTCTAGCCCACTTCCACCAACTTTACGTGGGAGAGAATGAAGTGTGCAGTCAGCTTCGTTTCCTGTGGCAAAGCTCGAGGTTTCAGCTCACGTATCACCTCAGCCAAGCGATTCCGAATTGAAGAACGTCTCCGTGCCTAGGGAAGGAGGACGAAATGGTGAGGTTCTGCGACAAACTCACCGGTCAAATCAGCAAATTGACACCCAGTTCAAGGCTGGCGTACACTGCGCATCGACGCCCCATTCGCAGCAGGAAGTGTACTACTCTTACTTGTGTTTGTTCAAATCACGCCAGGCGATGTTGCGGAAGAGGCGATTCAGACCATCGTTAAAGGAGTGTGCTCAGGCATCCTTTCGAAAGATGCCACGAATGTACCTGCGCCAAGCTCCAAAAGCACAATAGGCTTCACACAATTGAATGTTAGAACCACTTGGACAATACAATTGACACGATGTAATTATGAAAAGATACGAGGAAGGAGAGTGATGGTGATTTCTCTCCTTAAACGTGCACAATGAAAGTAATAGATGCCGGGAAAAAAAAGCAGCTCAAGAAACGGAATTCNGCCGCGTCTAGCCCACTTCCACCAACTTTACGTGGGAGAGAATGAAGTGTGCAGTCAGCTTCGTTTCCTGTGGCAAAGCTCGAGGTTTCAGCTCACGTATCACCTCAGCCAAGCGATTCCGAATTGAAGAACGTCTCCGTGCCTAGGGAAGGAGGACAAAATGGTGAGGTTCTGCGACAAACTCACCGGTCAAATCAGCAAATTGACACCCAGTTCAAGGCTGGCGTACACTGCGCATCGACGCCCCATTCGCAGCAGGAAGTGTACTACTCTTACTTGTGTTTGTTCAAATCACGCCAGGCGATGTTGCGGAAGAGGCGATTCAGACCATCGTTAAAGGAGTGTGCTCAGGCATCCTTTCGAAAGATGCCACGAATGTACCTGCGCCAAGCTCCAAAAGCACAATAGGCTTCACACAATTGAATGTTAGAACCACTTGGACAATACAATTGACACGATGTAATTATGAAAAGATACGAGGAAGGAGAGTGATGGTGATTTCTCTCCTTAAACGTGCACAATGAAAGTAATAGATGCCGGGAAAAAAAAGCAGCTCAAGAAACGGAATTCGAACCTACCTGAGCAAAGCATGGAGCAATGAAAAGGCATGCCTTCAAATACTATTCTCCTGAGTCATCATCGAAGCATATCTGCTGCACCATCGGAGACAGGCACATTANGTACACTGCGCATCGACGCCCCATTCGCAGCAGGAAGTGTACTACTCTTACTTGTGTTTGTTCAAATCACGCCAGGCGATGTTGCGGAAGAGGCGATTCAGACCATCGTTAAAGGAGTGTGCTCAGGCATCCTTTCGAAAGATGCCACGAATGTACTTGCGCCAAGCTCCAAAAGCACAATAGGCTTCACACAATTGAATGTTAGAACCACTTGGACAATACAATTGACACGATGTAATTATGAAAAGATACGAGGAAGGAGAGTGATGGTGATTTCACTCCTTAAACGTGCACAATGAAAGCAGTAGATGCCGGGAAAAAAAAAGCAGCTCAAGAAACGGAATTCGAACCTACCTGAGCAAAGCATGGAGCAATGAAAAGGCATGCCTTCAAATATTATTCTCCTGAGTCATCATCGAAGCATATCTGCTGCACCATCGGAGACAGGCACATTCACTTCCAACGCCCACCCCGCCATATTTGGAGAACCAAACAGACAAAATTTTAGGCAGTTTTTCTTGTTTCTTTTAACAATTTGAACCCCCTCAATTCGAGACCATAGCCTTGCTGTGACCGGCAAAGAACACAGCGATGCCACAGACAAGACGCACAACGATGACCTTGAGATTTCCAATCTAACCAACAAATTGTAGATTAAAACCACTTTTGCAAAGAAAGTTTGCGCAAAACGGTTTTTACTGCATTAATGTGATTACATTTAGATTGCAGCTAAGTGAAAAAATGCACAGTTATATGCGTTTAATGCGCACAAGGTTGTGAAACCATTATTTAAAGTGTAATTATGCATGTTTGATTTAAAACGAGGAAAAACCTGAAATAAATAGGCATTTTTACCTAAAGGAGATAAAAAAAGCAGTGAAGGAAAGGGAAACATAGCACCTCGAGAATTCCTTTAAGATAAAATGGGGCATAGTGTTGACGCTGGATGCACACATTCTGGAAACAGAGGGGCTGAGGGCTGATGGCATGGTTTGGAGGCCAGCCGACTAGCTAGTATTGTAATACTTTGTTTGTTCGAGCTGCCGATTTCGGTCACTTCGGTGGACATATTGTACTGGCCGGTTGGCCGGCCTCCGGGTAGTGCCAACATCTCCCCGACAACTCTGTTCCCAGAATATATATTCTGTCTAAGCACCATGTCTTCTTTTGTAATGAAGGATGTAATACTTTATTTGTTCGAACTACGGGTTTAGGTCACTTGGGTGGCCATATTCTTCTAGCCGGTTGGTCGGCCTCCGGGCCGTGCCAACAGCTCCCAAGCCCTCCGTTTCCAGAATATGTATATTCTGCCCTAGTACTGCGCCTTCTTTTACCGTAAAGGGGGCCTCGGGACGCTACAAAGGAAGTCTTGGGACGCTACAGTACAAGATGGTTACTCAAGCCACCGATACTAACGCTCCGAGCAAACAAAGCATTACAGGAAATCTAGCCCATTACTTTTAAATGCGGCGCACGGAACATTTTTGAAGACATTAAAATATGTAATTCTTGAGCAGAGTATCGAAATTTGGCTAGCAGAAAAGGATGAGGACTTCTAGCGTAGCTCAAAGGTTAGTTACACCAACCAATGCGAAATNGTCTAAGCACCATGTCTTCTTTTGTAATGAAGGATGTAATACTTTATTTGTTCGAACTACGGGTTTAGGTCACTTGGGTGGCCATATTCTTCTAGCCGGTTGGTCGGCCTCCGGGCCGTGCCAACAGCTCCCAAGCCCTCCGTTTCCAGAATATGTATATTTTGCCCTAGTACTGCGCCTTCTTTTACCGTAAAGGGGGCCTCGGGACGCCACAAAGGAAGTCTTGGGACGCTGNGACGCTACAAAGGAAGTCTTGGGACGCTACAGTACAAGATGGTTACTCAAGCCACCGATACTAACGCTCCGAGCAAACAAAGCATTACAGGAAATCTAGCCCATTACTTTTAAATGCGGCGCACGGAACATTTTGGAAGACATTAAAATATGTAATGCTTGAGCAGAGTATCAAAATTTGGCTAGCAGAAAAGGATGAGGACTTCTAGCGTAGCTCAAAGGTTAGTTACACCAACCAATGCGAAATGGTTAACGAAGTGTGCGTTAACGACACCGAGGCATAGTCAACCTCTCGCTCCAGCCATCACACTATATCTAGCGCATAATACTGGGAAGCAATGTCTGTATTTTGAGTGGAAAAAAGGATTGCATCTACATTTAGAGCCTTGTGGTGGAAGGGAACCTTGAGTGCCCCAATGCAGAAAGGATCATGGCCCACTGTTCTCTTTGAATCCGCGCTGCTTCTGCTTAATCCCAAAGCAGTAAATATACCATTGTTTAATTAGTCCGTTTGGTCTCAGAGTAGCCGAAGAGAAGAAAGGCAAACGTCAAAGTAATTTATTTTTCCACATTCATAAAACACAGAATGCATTAAAATGTAGCATTAAAACTGTGTTAAAAATGATGGGTAAATAAGGTAAGCAGTGCCTGTTCTATATGTAAGCAGCATGTGCTTGTTTTTCTTCTCCATTCAGCCCTTGGTGTACTTTAAACAAGCAGATTGATTGACTGTGGTCGGCGGGAAATAGTGCGGATTTTGGGACCGGGATACTAAGCCCTTTTCTGCCTCCGGAGCTTCTGATCACTCGTCTACCACAAGGACCCATTGGCTTGCCCGCTTTTCAACTCAATGATGCATTCAAAAGAGCGTGAGTATAACATAGCCTTCTGCTCTTTTCTAGCACCGTGTCCAGTGCTACACTTTGAGCTGTCTTTAAACTTTCCGTCAGTCGACTTCCTATCTTTTGATAGTGTGCAAATTTTGCTTCGTATCCTACTGGTGGGGTACTTTTATAGGGACGCATCTTGATGTCGAGGATGGTCATGGGTTAGGCGCATAGTCACGCATTGCTGACAAAGCAGTTCGTGAGTGAAAGAACCTTCAAAACTCAAAGTGCGTCTTCGCTCCAAGGGAGGTGGTAGTTTCGGTACGTTTCGTGCATTTGTTGGAGGGGTTGGTCGACGTTGGTCCTANAAGGTCACGAAACCGATCTCTCCCCAATGGATGCCCCTCATTTTCTGGAGTGCGCATGCTGTCAACCTCTTAGGCTGTAGGTATAAGAGAAGCACTTGAGAATTAATTACCCAATTTTGTCCAAATGAGGGCACCATTTTGCTGCTGCTACTATCTGTAATGATACAGAAAGTACTTTGAAGGTCCTTGTGCTAGCTAAATCTGCCTAAATGCTTTCAAAACTTGACAACAGATTCGTCTGTGCCAACGAGGTAAAGTGTGGAGTTTTGGTAGTCTGTTTCGTTCCCAATTTGTGTATGCAGATACTTAAGCCAATGAGCAATGCCACGATTTTCTTGTTCTCGTAAATTTTGCCTCATAACTTCGCACCATGCATGTGCCCAATTATTTCATCAGAAGTTGGGCAAAACATTTGTTCCCGGATAAAATTACATCACAAGAACCAGGTCCCATATTTTTCAGTCAGTTCAGATCTTGATACAATTTTTCGTTATGTCCTTCGCTTATGCATGACAAGTGACAGTGAATAGTACCTCTGTGGTAAGGAACCTGCTGGTTTTGGTTGAAGAAAGCTAAGAGCGTCTCCCGGTTTTTTCGGTGCATCCATTTCTGCACCTATGGATTGTGGGGCTAAATATGTAGCTCAATAGGACAAGGGCTAGCAGGGAACAGTATTACACCGGACGGGCCGGAGAGCCTTCTAAAAGATTTGTATTTGGATGCCAGTGATCACCACATCAGCCATACACTACTTCCGTTTAAGAATAAAAGTGATCCAGAACATACAATGAAAAATCCGTATGTATTTATGCAGCTCTATTAAACAGACAGAACATGGACACCCTGTGCATGAAAAACTTGTCATCATGTCTGCATGCGCATACGGATGGGAGTTGTGGGTGTGTGATAGCAAGTACTACCGGTATGAGGGGAGGGAAAAGGGGGCAGAGGCGAGACGTCCACGGTGAGCAAAACCACCTATTCACCAGCTGCGTATGACGCACCAGTCGCGGTTTGTTTAAACATGCCTGCCTATGAGAACAGTGCATGACCCCAGTCTCATTGTCAAAGCCCCCGCTTTTACCTACACACACCCATGTAGGTAGGGTATGATGGTTGGCGCGGCCAAGGCATGTTGCTCAGCAAAGCCGCTGTCAGTGGACCAGTAAACAATGCAACGCCCAATTTTCTCTATAATGGCGGCATTCTGAAGAGGACTAATAAGGTTTAACCAATTGCTTGCGCACCAATTTATGCCAAGTGCCACTGCTGCATTGATATTTGTGGTCCAGATACAGTGGCCGTCAACGTTGGAAGCCATAGAATTCAAGTTAATAATCATGTGCATAATGATGGACCACCAAAACATCCTTTACCGTAATTGGCTGTCGTAAATGATATCGGTCAAATCCTGGAGCATCCGCCATGTCTACACGTGTAACCAACGTGCCACCCAACGGTCTTCACCCGAGTCAGTGCCTGGTCATCCATTGCCAGTATGACTTCTCTCTGTACACACAAAGTTAAAAATATCTCACTATTTTTTAGTAATGGCGGACAGTTTGCGTTGAATGCTTAACTTTTCAAGGTCAATTAATTTGTTAAGTTTGCTACTTGCTCGAACTCATCTAACGAAATTGCTTCATCCGGATTCCGGGCTGTGGGGTGTGGAGCAGCAATACAAACGATTGACCATGCAGGAGGACTAAAACCACAGCAAAGTTGCGTTGAAGAAAATGTCAAATAGAGAACACAAAGTGCGAAGTGTGAAAGGCAAAAGGCAAATTTCAACTTCCGTCTCTTCCACATTGCCATCTGGCATCACACTTTGTTGTATGAATTGCACGGCACTTGGCAGTGGGTATCAGACATTGGGCCGTAGAATGTTCTGATGTCAGCATAGATCACTTTGGGTCTATGGTCAGAAGGCAAGACCATAGATCACTCAGTCAGTTGCTTGGTTATGACAGCAAGTCGACAAGCCACCTAGCGATCTCTTACGCCTAGGTGCATACATTGGATAGTAACTGTGAGGAAATCCTGGCAAATAATCCTTAGAAGGAATACAGGTACGATTAGAATCCAACATGCTCTTGCATGTAGAGGACTTTAGAATGCACTGAATACTCTGAACGATGCGAATAACATTGGCAAGGTCCAGCCAAAGAGCCTTTTCTTCGATTCCTTTAAAGAGCATCAGTTCACACCAAATAGCCTCAGCTAAAGCGATTGCAATGCAAACACCCACTTACTTCGAATGAAAAAATGGCAATACAACAACACCGGAATTCCCATTTGCACTGGTACTCTAGGTTTGCTGACACCGAGAAGCATAAGGCTGGAGCAACTTTGATGGCTTATAATGCCTTGGAACCCCATTTTGTTCAAAAGATTTGGAATCAATTTTTTTAATGATTCCTTAGGTAGCAGTCACACAAAAGATTCACCTAGTAGGCTTTAGTCCAAACTACGAACGATATCAAGGACGGGTAGCATTTCGCATTTGCGGTGGGCGTTGTGAGTGGCTATGTGCCCCTTTACATGTCATTTTCCAGGCCAGCATAGAGGGTAAGTGCCCTCTGATTTGCGCATAATAAAGAGTGATGATAAAATTTCTCGCCAACGTTGGCTTACGAATCGGGTTGTACCCCTAAAGGTCTAGAAATGCGAAGTCCTTCCTAATTAGTAGTTATTAGATTTAGTAGGACATCTATTTTACAAACATGTACTTCAAGTGGGATAACGCTACGTTCATCTTAGTTTTGCTTTGAACTTAGCGCACATATGGTTAGCGAAGACAACCCCGTGCTCCACATACAGCCTAAAATACGATCTAATTTATGCCAAAGAACTAGAATTCTGGGCGACGATGATGCGCAAATTCCATTGGATTAAATTTTTGCGAAAAGCGGTCAATCCTATGTGGGGAATCGAACTAAGCATTACATATCCAATATGCGCAATGGCAAACCTATCACTTTGGGGTGTTATTTTGCCACTTTACATTTGAACACATGGTTTTAATTGTTCTACTATAGTTTATTATTTTGTTAAACGTTTATATAAATACTTATATATTTTTAATGGGATAGTTGAGTTTGAACACTGAATTCGCTTCGCTCTATATCAAAGCCAAAGTAGGCTACTTTTAAAACGCAATGTCCACTTAATAACTACAAAGCCCAACGGCATTTAATTATTACGCTGAACAGCTATTACGCGGCTGAGTTAATTTTTCAGCTTCGTGTTGGGCCTTTTGTGGTTCTGGGTACGCTCGGAGTTCAGCCAGGTAGGATCCATTGGTATGTAAACTGGCGAATTTATGTAATAATTAGCTTTAACTGAAGGTTTTGAATTTGGATACCAGTGATCACCACATCGGCCCTACATCACTTCCGTTTAGGACAGATGGGGGTTGCGGATGTGTAAGAGCAGGTACTGCAGACATGAGGGGGGTGAGATAACCACGGTGAGCAAAACTACCTATTCATCAGCTGCGTGTGACGCACCAACCGTGACTGGTTAAAACATGCCTGCTTATGAGGACAGTACATGGCCTGGTTCACACTGCCACCTTACCCGCTCTCACTAGCACACAGCCGTGTAGGTAGGGTGTGATGGTTTGCGTAGCCCAGGCATGTCGCTCGGTAAAGCCGCTGTCATTAGACCAGTAGTCACCGCAGCGTCTCATTTTGCGCTTTACTGAGAGAATCGCAAGCTTTACGGCATGCCAAATAGGAGTAGCACAGTTTAACCAAACTGTTCAGCATTAATTTATCCCGAGTGCCACCACAGCATTGATATATGTAGTCCGCATGCAGCGTCCGCCAAATTGCATGGTTACGCAGTTCCCATTAACGCTAGCAGCCATAGAATTCAAGCCAATCATCATGCGCATCATGACGGATCCAAAATAACATCCCTTTCCGTAATTGGCTGTAGCAAATGATATCAGTGAAATCCTGGAGTAAGTGACATGTCTACACTTGAAGAGTCATTTCAAGTCTGGTTTCAATAGCGGTTGCGCGGAAGGACTACTACAACTGTTTGACAAAAGGGTTAAAGCAGTGCACAAGGTATCGTACAGTGACTGAAGTTAAAGAGCATTCACTTCTGTTGAGTCAGGGCCAACAATAAACATTACAAAACCTCAGCAGTAACGAAGAATACCGTGTCCGCGAGTAAGGTGGGCGGTGCAAACATCATTCAAACATCATTCAGACCAATCAAATATAGCCTCGGATCTGCAGATGCCGTGGCTTGAGTTCCCACTTCAATGGCGAGTCTAAACATGAGCAACTGGGTAAGGGCTGCTTTCTATGCATTGTCTGCAAATCAATGTAACAAACAAGACTTATGCTAGTTATCAATTGGCCCCGCAACCAATGCGATAGTCTTGAGAGGAATACATTCCCGTACTTTATGCTAAACAGTAATTGAAAATGTGAGGCTAATAAAACGAACTTTCGACGTGTGCATAAGNTCAAGCCAATCATCATGCGCATCATGACGGATCCAAAAAACATCTNTTCAAACATCATTAAGACCAATCAAATATAGCCCGGATCTGCAGATGCCGTGGCTTGAGTTCCCACTTCAATGGCGAGTCTAAACATGAGCAACTGGGTAAGGGCTGCTTTCTATGCATTGTCTGCAAATCAATGTAACAAACAAGACTTATGCTAGTTATCAATTGGCCCCGCAACCAATGCGATAGTCTTGAGAGGAATACATTCCCGTACTTTATGCTAAACAGTAATTGAAAATGTGAGGCTAATAAAACGAACTTTCGACGTGTGCATAAGGGTTCCGATCACGAAGGGACATCCACCAGGTAAACCATACACCGATAAGCTGTGCTGACTTTCTTAATGCCAGTTCTTAAGTGCTTAATACGAGCTGTCAGGTGCTAAAGAGATAAGAAAACGTCTAAACCTTTTTTTAGTATGATCCGAATAAACTTACTAAAGAGATCTTTGAGTAAAATGTTGCCTTTAAAGTTGAGAGGAGAATTCTCGTCCTATTGACGAAACAGCGCATCAGATGCTGAGCTTAGAATGCAAGTCGAATAACGTAGACAAATATGACACCTCTCACGTTATATGCTCAACCACACTTCAAGTCCTGCGGATCAGGCTAGTGGCCACACAGCCAACATTAATTCGGCCTTAAGCTTTGGGCTGACTGAATACGGCTTACAACGGATGTACAATCATTAGGCTGCAAAATTCAAACAATTGCAACTGAGGCACGCATATCCAATAAGTTACAAAACCATTGTAAACAACTCTACTACCATTTGCGCCATATTACTTGCGTGAGAGCACGACTATTTACTAGGAGTCGTATAAGTTACTGGCCTCAATATCCATTTAATGACTGTTTAATGCTTGAAACGTTGTATTGACGAATGCACTTTTTAACTAAGGCACTTCCCTGCAGCATCAAAGTCATTTACTTTCATATGCTGTTTACTCTAGTTGTAGAATAAGACTGGTAGGCAAGTTGCAAGCATAATCCTTTCAGAAGAAATTGAGATGGTAAAGCTACTCAAAAATGCCTCTCTGCCCGTCCGACATTGAAGAATTTGAGCGCAATTGCTTCAATCAAGACCGACGTCATCTCAAACGTGCGATTGTCGTGGATTTTCAACGGTGCCTATAATTTATAGGAATGAACAAATAAAAGTATTATTGTTGATTTTGCTTTAGTGCCTAAAATAGTTTTGTGATCAAATATTCCTTTGGAGTTAAAATAGCCGTAGTGAAAATGGCAGGGGCAGCATTGAACAAGATTCTTAACTGGTACCGGCTTTGGAGCGCATCAAGCAGCGATTGACGTCTCAAAATTATGTGTAATTTAATGAGGGCTGTTGAATTTGTTTTGAAGCGGTTTTATAGTTGATAAAACAATTAGTTCAAATCTTTATAAACGTGCCAGTTATACGAATGTTTCCAAGATGCTTGTAAGACGTCAATCATTTGTCTTTTGAAAGAACCTTGCGTTTAAATCCCAGGAAATTGTTTGACCAGCTAAATTACCTCACGGAATGGAATCGTTGACGCGCGAATTGCTGTGCGATGGAGTTGGATTGTCCCTATTAACTTCTGCCTTTGCTACCGTGAATGGAATATTTGTGTTGTAGAAATGTGTGAGGTGCCGAGGTTCGTTTTCCACTCATGTGTCGATCGCGCCTGCTCAGTCACAAGATGTGCACATGCACAGATCCCTCGTCTTCTGAGCGCAGCTTTCATCGTAGTGCTTATTACAATTCTTTTGCGCCCCTTTTCATGCAAAGCCCATCCTTATACCCAACCAAAGACGCATCTTTGTATGGAATTATCTTGTATTGTAAAGTTCTAAATAGATGATGTTCTTTGAAGCAATAATGTTTGGAACTTAAAATGCACTTCTGCCGTGCGAATGATTGGAATTGCGAGATGATTTTGGTGGCAGAAGTGGATACCCTTCCGAACATGCGTGAGATCAGATGTGATTGATATGCGACGGTCACAAATGATCCATGCTATTTTGAAAATTGGCATTGTCTTCTCTTTCAGTCCCATTACTTGCTCAGGGTGGCCAATGCTTGCTACGCTTGCATTCGGTGCAAAACATCGTCGTGTGCTCTTAGCCCACGAACTGTGGACATCATTGACGGTAATACGTCAGTTAATGTACCAGCTGTAGCATCAACGCAAGACGGCACCGTGCAACCCAAAATATTTCGGTTTTTTGATTTTACATTCCAGTAAAGACCTTTAGGAGTCCAATCGGACTAGATCTTACGCACTGCACTTATCACCTTTCAGGTGCCAAAGTGGCAAGTCTGTCTTACGAATCTTGAAAAATGTGCGCTCTCCAGTAAGGAATTGACATTTAAAATTAGCACTCGATCATTTTGCGCCTTGTTGGCGTTCACAATGAGAAATCCATGCTTGCGATTAAAGAAAGCTAACATTTTGGCTTAATGCGCCCTCATGGTTCTGCCTCGGCTAGGCTTGGAAGCTAGTCTGTCGTAAAGATGCATCAGCTCCTCCTCCTGTGACCGACGAAGGATTTGCGTTGCCAATACCTACCGCTTCTTCTTCTGGAAGACCTCTGACACTGGATTGCAGTGGTACTCACAGTAAACCCAGCATGTTAGGTTGGGCACGTGTCACTCATATTTGGTGCGAGCGAATACCAACCAATACCTCTTATTCGAGGCGTTCAGCACTTCTCCTTCACCAAGATGGTCCAGTTGATAGAGCAGGTCCTAGAAAATGGTCTGTACCAGTGGGTTCCAAAATGCTAGACCCTCAAGTGATTCATTACCATTTTGAAACAGCAAGGCCCCGGCCTCTTTCGGAAAACATTTGACCACCTCCGATGCATCCGCTCGGCCGCTGTGTTGAGCGAAGTTATCATCCTTGCTGATGGCTTGTGACATGCCACAGCTATATTAAGATAGGTGCTATGCGTATTTCCCAATGATGTTTGTTACGAATGCTCAAAACTGAGTTTAGCGCTATAACAACACCGGCCTCTGCCGGATTCTGTGTACGAATGAGGTATCTGCATTACTTTGCACATTCCCCATTCCGTACCGAACTACGGATCGTGCGCGTGCAACCAACGTGCTACCGAGTGGTTTTCACCCTCCCTCTATCTAACAAAGTTTATAATATCTGACTATTCTAATAATAGCGGACAGTTTGGCTTAGAACACTTGGCTGTTCAAAGACCATTGATTTGTTAAGTTTGCTACTCGCACAAACTCGTTCAACGAAGGTAAACTGGGATGGGTAGTTGCTTTGTCTGAAATCTGGCTTGTGGGGTGTGGAGCAGCGAAACGATCGATTAATCATGCAGGGGAACTAAAACTACAGCAAAGCTATATTAATAAAGGTCGCATAGAGAACTCAAAGTGCAAAGATTGAAGGGCAACTGGCAAAGCGCAACTTCGGTCTCCTCCACACTGGCAACTAGCATCACGCATCGTTGCATGAAGTGCACGGCACTTAGCAGTAGTTGCCAGGCATTGGGCAGTAGAATGCTCCGGCGTCAGTACAGACCATAGGCCACTTAGTCAGTCACTCGATTATGACAGCGATTTGACAATCAGCCTGGCTATGTCTTACGCCTCCATGCATACATTGGATAGTAATCGCGAGGAATCCCTAGCAGATAATCCTTAAAAGGAATGCGAATATGGTTGGTAGCACATGCAGTTGTCAACAGCATGATGTGGCAAATGGCATAAGTCACCTCCAGTCCAGTAGTCCTTTCTTCCTTAGTCTTCACAAATTGAATGCCTTATATTTGCAGCAATTTTACTCCACGATACTTACTTTTCCAACGGGATCTGGCAACTCTGTTCGCTAGCTTTTCATACACTTGTGCAGCCTCTAAGTGACCTTGTCCATCCAGCGGTTTGTATAAGTGTAATGGAAGCAATGAAATCGTCCTGAATCCCTCTCTCCATTACACATGCACGCACACAAACACATATTTTGGCACTAAAGCTAGCACTTGTAGTCTCGTTGGCATCGGAAGCAATGTGAAGCATATACAGCCACCAACGGTGTAAGTAATTTTGTTATCCCCACGCCTGGTATCGGAGTCTTTGGCTGACTGAATTGCGTGCGAGGGCATAGTTGGTTGTGTGGCATAATAGAGGAAAGAAGCGGAGTTAAGTGGATGGAAGCGTTGGCGAATGTGAAATTTGTATGAGTAAGAAAAAGGATGAGTTTTCATCGCTTCCACTAAACCTCGGGGATGGCGCAATCTTATCGTCCACAAATAAAATGGTCTGTTTGGAAACGATTTCACATGAACATTGCGAAACACATCGCATTTCCTCTAGAGCATTGTATCATGCAACCATGCATTAGATGGTTGAGACATAGGCACCTTATTCGTGAAAATTCGCTTGCTGTGTAGTATGTGGTTGTAAAAAGTTAGCTCTTGCCCTAACGTTGTGAAATATGGGTAATTCAGTTTAACAGATCTGTTGCACAAAGCTTGCTTGACACACTGTGATTGACGAGGCCATCTCACCTCTTGTGACATCGCGCCATATCAAACCACGCCATGATTCGCGTATAAATAGATGGGATTTTCTCACCCACCCAGTCCATTCGCTGCGACGATGTACCCACGGAACGGTGAGTTGCCACTTGCAGACCATATGTCAGCTTCACACTCAAATGCTGTGCTCTGCAAATGATTTAGTGATCCTGCATAATTTTTGCATTGCCAGGTGTCTTTGTGATAGTCCTCAGCCTGATTACTCTTGTATCTGCTGAACCGAATCAGATATCCACAGATGTGGAACGAGCACAAATGCTGGAGGCTCGTTTGGCGGCTCGGGAAAAGGTGTACCCTCCTGCTAGCGATGTGCTACTAATGGTGCATCCCTTCTTAATACATCCTTGGTTAGCAACGCACATGTTCGCAATTTAAGTTGCTCCTCGTTATAAATACTTGGTAGCATTTAAGAGTGTCCATCGGCACTTATCCAGGAGTACTCGAATGAACTGGAAGTACTGGCAGATTATTGGGCCAGTCAATGCAGATTTGAGCATCCGGATTGGCAGCAATATCCGCAATTCGAGGGAACCGGACAAAATATCGCAGCCATCAGTAGTTTTAAGCCACCTTTCAGCGAAGCCGCTTGTGGCTGGAGGGGTGAAGCCAAGTACCACAGTTATTTCAACGACTCTTGCAGCTACGTGTGTGGCCACTACACACAGGTAAGAGAACGGAATGTGTATGCCACTTTTAATTAGGGGCAGCGCATGGTTGTTGTTCAGTGTGCTTTGTAAAGCCATTTCTTCTTAAGTATTGGATGCCTACTTGCAAGTATATGTGAGTTGAGGGGGTAGAAGGAGATGAACGGAGGCCTAGAATATGGTATTATGTGGCTAACCAGCACATGGTATTGCTTGTCATGCTTCCTTTGTGCATAACCAGATGGTTTGGGCAAATTCAAGTCTGCTGGGCTGCGCCATGCGGCAATGTGACTACATGCGACCTGATTGGGATAATCCACAATACTTCACTGTGTGTCAATACAAGCCTGCGTAAGTGCGATTTCCCTTAAAAACTAATGTTTGATTGGCTGACTAAAGGAATGAGTGGCTGACTGCTTAGCTGTAGGGACAATGCATCTTGGGTTTGCGCAATTGTGAGAGAGGTAGTAAATTCCTTTAGAGGCAACTATTATGAAAAACAGCCGTACACATATGGAGCCAGTTACAGCAAGTGCCCGAAGGGACACTCGTGCTTCCGCAACCAGTGTGTCAAAAAGCCGACGTGCAGAAAAGTACAGCCGACATTGGTGTTGAAGGATCCAAAGGACAGAATTCTGTTAGAATGCGTATTCTGGAAAGAGGACTAACAACCACCGACTGGACTGGTTACACCTGTTCTGCCGTCCTTGGTGTTGAACACCACGTATCCTATCCATCCTTTTGCGCCCACTTCTCCTGCTTCGTGTATCAAGCCACCTTGTGTTGCTGATTACTCTAATAAAATCAATGCTTTCTTCGCTACCCTTGGTTGTCAGCGTAGCTTTGGATGGAGGCATACACGTGTTTTACACTTGTAAAATTTTGAATGTTGCTACGGGTGATGCTAACTTTATGCATTGTTTAGTGTACAGGGCATCTGATCGCTCATGAAAATGGCTGACTTCTGTCTAAGTTATTTTCTGTGCTTTTCTAGGTTGAGTGTAACTCAGCGTAAATTGAGCCTTCAACTAATCTGCACAAAATGTTTGTCAGCACTTGCCTAAATCGTGGGACTGATGACATATTTATGATTGGGCACAAATATAAATAACAACGTAGGGACACATTTAGCCGCAATCGTATTGTTTTCAACGAATTCCATAGATCACCTTTGCAGCAACTTTTTAGACAATGACGTGGTTGTGTCTGTGTCATTGCGGCCAGGCAGGATTATAAACTGAGAAATGGTCCGGAATGAAAGGGGCAGCAGAGATGCAGAGCTCCACCAATCTCCACCTCCGAAGTCCATTAGAATGGCACCAAGTACACTGTTCGTACAGTGCAAGAGCGCAAATAGCGACGAAGCAAAATGCGTCATCGGAGCATTCGGTGCAGACTGCACATATTTTTCGCTTCACACTACAATGTGTAGCCATTTCCATTGAGCTAGACCTCCACTTAGGCCTTCACCACTAGATGCGCTTTCACAAAACCAGTCAAGCGGCAAGTCGACATTCCGGCATCCAATGCAATGATGCAATGTTAGTTTTACATTTTTGGAATCATTTTAGAAATGTGCTGCTGAGGGCTCATGATCCCGGATGCGATCAAAATCAACATGACGGAATGGTTCAGCCGATTCCCTTGCTACGTTTTCACTGCCAGTTCGAGCGCTTGATGTGCTGATTTCGCCCTTAAAACAGGTGCTAAGGAAGGTAAAAGTAGTGATGTCTTTCGTCATTGAAAAGCCTTTTGAACACAGATTTAGGTCTAAACAAGTAAGTAAAAAGAGATTCCATGATGCCCGGCAGGAAGGGCCCTGATGGCGCAACCAACTCATACACTGCCATTTCGGTATGGATAATTGGGCTTGTTCCTTTAAAGGCTAAACTGGTAAACGGCCACAGAGAGCGAGGGGTAGGCATGGAGAGGGGAGGGTAGATGCATACTCCTGGAGAAACTCGAACTCTCCACCTCCGCATCATAGGCACGGGGCTCTATTTTCAATGGGCTACTCGCAGCAATAAGGCAAAATACACAACCATTACTACCCATGCACTCACCCACGCCAAACAAAAAATTCTCATGCTCTCTGCTGCTACTACCAACCCCTTATATCCACCAAAAGGGCGTTCAATCACTACGTCCTCACCAGTCCAAACTCTTAGCATTAACGCTGCTTCTCGTTGGTAGAGGCGCACGGTATTTATGGTGTTTGTGCTCCAATACTACAAACTTACCTGCGATGTTGCATCGACATCGGACGCATGAGGGATGGAGGCAAATTTATCACAATGGGCTTCACCAGATCACATAAATTTTTGCCTTAAACCCTGAGCCGTTCTCTACGTGACGTTTCCTCGACTAGGCTTCTGATCAGTTTTATATGTTTCAGCAGTTCTTTATTCGCAACTTCCCTCCTACATTCTACAAATTATTGTCTTATTTCAAAGGCGCAGATCACAAAAGGACGACTAACAAACCTTTGCTCCAATCTAAATTTTGCGCAATCCTTCAGTGTGCCAATTTAGCATGCCTACTTTAACAGGAGAAATGGATTTTGATTACCATGCGGTCGAGACCGAAAGGTTGGAAAGAGTCACCACAGCTATCCAAGTGGGCAAATGGCATTACTTTAAGTGTAATAATTCACCTCAAAATAAAGTTAAATAGTTCNTTTGTCAGCACTTGCCTAAATCGTGGGACTGATGACATATTTATGATTGGGCACAAATATAAATAACAACGTAGGGACACATTTAGCCGCAATCGTATTGTTTTCAACGAATTCCATAGATCACCTTTGCAGCAACTTTTTAGACAATGACGTGGTTGTGTCTGTGTCATTGCGGCCAGGCAGGATTATAAACTGAGAAATGGTCCGGAATGAAAGGGGCAGCAGAGATGCAGAGCTCCACCAATCTCCACCTCCGAAGTCCATTAGAATGGCACCAAGTACACTGTTCGTACAGTGCAAGAGCGCAAATAGCGACGAAGCAAAATGCGTCATCGGAGCATTCGGTGCAGACTGCACATATTTTTCGCTTCACACTACAATGTGTAGCCATTTCCATTGAGCTAGACCTCCACTTAGGCCTTCACCACTAGATGCGCTTTCACAAAACCAGTCAAGCGGCAAGTCGACATTCCGGCATCCAATGCAATGATGCAATGTTAGTTTTACATTTTTGGAATCATTTTAGAAATGTGCTGCTGAGGGCTCATGATCCCGGATGCGATCAAAATCAACATGACGGAATGGTTCAGCCGATTCCCTTGCTACGTTTTCACTGCCAGTTCGAGCGCTTGATGTGCTGATTTCGCCCTTAAAACAGGTGCTAAGGAAGGTAAAAGTAGTGATGTCTTTCGTCATTGAAAAGCCTTTTGAACACAGATTTAGGTCTAAACAAGTAAGTAAAAAGAGATTCCATGATGCCCGGCAGGAAGGGCCCTGATGGCGCAACCAACTCATACACTGCCATTTCGGTATGGATAATTGGGCTTGTTCCTTTAAAGGCTAAACTGGTAAACGGCCACAGAGAGCGAGGGGTAGGCATGGAGAGGGGAGGGTAGATGCATACTCCTGGAGAAACTCGAACTCTCCACCTCCGCATCATAGGCACGGGGCTCTATTTTCAATGGGCTACTCGCAGCAATAAGGCAAAATACACAACCATTACTACCCATGCACTCACCCACGCCAAACAAAAAATTCTCATGCTCTCTGCTGCTACTACCAACCCCTTATATCCACCAAAAGGGCGTTCAATCACTACGTCCTCACCAGTCCAAACTCTTAGCATTAACGCTGCTTCTCGTTGGTAGAGGCGCACGGTATTTATGGTGTTTGTGCTCCAATACTACAAACTTACCTGCGATGTTGCATCGACATCGGACGCATGAGGGATGGAGGCAAATTTATCACAATGGGCTTCATCAGATCACATAAATTTTTGCCTTAAACCCTGAGCCGTTCTCTACGTGACGTTTCCTCGACTAGGCTTCTGATCAGTTTTATATGTTTCAGCAGTTCTTTATTCGCAACTTCCCTCCTACATTCTACAAATTATTGTCTTATTTCAAAGGCGCAGATCACAAAAGGACGACTAACAAACCTTTGCTCCAATCTAAATTTTGCGCAATCCTTCAGTGTGCCAATTTAGCATGCCTACTTTAACAGGAGAAATGGATTTTGATTACCATGCGGTCGAGACCGAAAGGTTGGAAAGAGTCACCACAGCTATCCAAGTGGGCAAATGGCATTACTTTAAGTGTAATAATTCACCTCAAAATAAAGTTAAATAGTTCTCTTCACGATGAGGTGGTCCATAGCATCCCTTACACCGCTGACTCTGTTGTAGTCAAAAAAATTGGCAGGTTTGTGGTTTTGATCTAAGTCCCAGCCTATAGGCTGCATAGTATCAGTTAGAACTCGGTCTCTCTTCACACAAGCTATATAACTCAGACCTCGGTGTCACCCGTTTCGACCTACGCCTAAGTACTCAGCCAAGTCAGTAAAATGCAACGTAGAGATAAGAAATTGTCTCCACATTCTATTTCGTGGATCGCAAGGAAATTGACAAATGACTTAACGCCAAGGCTAAATTAGTCCCTTTTACTTTTGGCTCCTCAATCCATGCAAAGTTAGTACGATCTATAAAATATTTGGATATGGAAGTCTTTCCAACCCTCCTTATCCCCCATCGCCGGCGCCGCGCAGGGGTTCCCTACACTATCACGTTACATGAGCCCATCACAGTACAACAACAGCAACGCCTTCACGGCTACTGTGTAGACGACTATGGGTGGCTAAGTTGAGGCACATTGGACAGGCAACAGAACATTGTCGTGGGCCTTGTGGTTGTCAACAATGACGGCGCCAGTCACATCGAGGTAGCTCAGGCGGAAAGGCGTTGGACTAGAGATCCAAATGTTCCAACTTCGATCTCAGGTCGTGGCGAGTGACATTGGTGTGGTTCTGTCACCCAACCTTTTTCTCTTGAGCACCTTCGCACACGTAGACGCGGTGAGGTATCGACCACAGGAAATGCGTCTAGGGCGTAGCAAAGTGGTTGCCCATGCGGTCCGACTGGAGGGCAATTAACGCTACCACGGCGCACATAAGATTCAAACTCACGAAGACATACCGGATGGATTAACAGTCTATCTTCTTAATCACCCGCCTACCGCATCACCCTTCGATACTTCACGCCCGCTTCATCTATCCACTTTTTACCACCTCATCGCCTCATCATCGCCTGCCCACCAGCTCCCTTTAAAACCGCGCATATCGTCAATGGCCTCGATGCTGCGCTCTGCGCACTCTTCATGCTTCACTCATTCTTCCAACCTTGTTCGCCACCTCATGCTCGCAGCTTCACTAGTAACTAACAGCGCCATCCCACTAACCGCCACTCCTGAATCTGCCAGTGCTCCCTATGTCTAAATCCCCGCGCTTGGGTGGCTGGATGGCCTATGTTTTGAATCAGTGAGGGCGCGTGCGATGCAGTGGCGATGTTCCGAATGTCACCTACCTTCTGTACATTAGGCACTACGCTGTATAGTAGGATGCGGTCTGGTAAAATGTGCCGTGACGTGGAGTAGAGAGGGTTTCGGTAACAGCAAGCGCAACAGCACTTGGACGTGGGATATGTCTGGAGGGAG